>JAAGKR010001899.1:20171-96001 GCA_011419295.1 Clarias macrocephalus
TGTGTTGTGTGTGTGTGTGTGTGTGTGTGTGTGTGTGTGTGTGTGTGTGTGTGTGTGTCTGTGTGTCTGTGTGTCTGTGTGTCTGTGTGTCTGTGTGTGTCTGTGTCTGTGTCTGTGTCTGTGTCTGTGTCTGTGTGTGTGTGTGTGTGTGTGTGTGTGTCTGTGTGTGTGTGTCTGTGTGTGTGTGTCTGTGTGTGTGTGTCTGTGTGTGTGTGTGTGTCTGTGTGCGCGCGCTCTGTTCTTCTTTTTGCACAAGATCAAGTTTGAATATATAGATAGATCCTTGCCCAAGAATTCACCAAAAGGCCCTAATGGAAGGGTTTTGCTTTGAAACTCTGCATTTAGGCCACATCTCTGTTTAACAAGGCTCGAGTTCAAAGACTCCTGAGCATGCTGGAAAAAAACAGCTTAGACAAGCAGAGCTGTTCACTAGCATGACCAGCATAATGCACCAGTGGAACCATGTTCGAGTTTTCTCCTCCAGTGCTTTGCAAGAGCAGGCTGCAAACCCAGCACCAGCACCATCCAATATAAACCTGCTTGAACAAAACAGTATGAAATTTATTCTGAGGAAAGGGTTTTTTTCCCCTCCTAATAAATAAGCTTTCTTTTCCAAACAACATTTTTTCCTGACTGTTCTTCCGAAGCAGTTCTCATCATCCCACATTATCTTTGAAATAGAGACCTTTCTCTGACAAAGGATTCCAAGACAAAGAGCAACACTTAATCATGCACAATGACTGACAGTCGGCAGTGTCGTCTGTCACGACGTACAAAAGTTTGAATCCGTGTCCTGTAGCATTCTCGCGCTTTGTACTTTGTCTTTAAATAAGGTACCTGAGCTGTGTAGGAGTCTAATAAAGGGTATGAGCTCTAACCAAAAATTGATGCCTCATAAACCTCGGTAAGCACCGTTCAGCTACATGCGAGTTCTAGGTTGTAATGTTCGCTACTTGGGGGTCTCATTAGTACACTTGGTGCTTCGAGTTCGTAGTTCGTCTGCTTCGCTTCGTTTCCCCTTTCAACAAATGACCGGTTACTGTTGTTTGTAATTGCCAGGTTGTTAAAATGCGTGTTGGGGGGTCCACAGGCCATTCAGTGGGTGGTTTGTTCTATTGCGACTCGTTCTGCGCTTACAATCAACAATAAGAATTAGCAGTGCTGTTTATTCCGTGCCCCCCCTGGAGATAAGCGAAGATTAAAGTGTGTTCCCATTCTGTCCATGATTATAGATTTACCTTGCGGCTTTCCGTCTCCTGCGTTAATACCACGGGTGAGTATATTACACGGTTTCAGCGCAGGCAAAATCCAAAATATGTGAAAACACCTCCTGGTAAATTCTGCAGCAAAATAATCAAAAGTTACACAGTTTGATCAGAGTTGTGCTTTTTCTTGTACACATGTAGAAATGGTTTATTTAGGCTACTTTTTAACCTTGCTAGATGGTCATGTTGAAATGTCCATGAGCTGGGACACAAGCTGTTGAAATGTACATGATGCTCCTGCAAGTCATCAAATCAGATAAAAAAGCGCTTACTCTTTAAAATGTTTAAACAATAAAAAATTTAAGCAAATAATTAAACATAACTGAATTTATTTCAGCAAAATTGTCCACGTCAAAAGCGTTCGGTCGAGCAAAGGTAATTTCTCTCTTCTCAATTTAGGGAATAACCCTAACGTTTTCAAATGCTAAAACTTTTGGGGGGGGGGGAAGCACGTCAGTTCTCTAGAAAGTAGAAAATATTAATTAATAATTCCCTTTGTGCTGGGTTTTTAGAATGTGACTCATATATTATGTCTCTGAACTTAACCCTTGAAATAAATTCCCCAGTAACATCAGTGTGAAAAACGTGGGTATGTGATCAGATCATCAAGTGAACGTTTAAAAAAGAAAACAAAAAAAGGACTGTTTTTCCTGGTACTGTTTACTAAATCAGCTTTAATTCAAAAATCTCTACTTAGCCATTCAGACAAAAACACAGCGGCGCGTCCTGTATTGAAGTTTGTTTAGTCGGACTACAGATGCGTAGGTGCGCAGCCCACACACAGCACACCTGTGGTTCCTGTGTTCCTGTGCGTATGCGTCTGTGTGCGAGTGCGCGTGCGTGTGCGAGTGCGTGCGCGCGCATACGTATGTACGCGTGTGTCAATACAGTAGAATCGGTGGCTCCTCGGCTTTAAAGCGCATTTGACCCCACCTGCACCTTTTTTTTTTTATTTGGGTGGGTGTTGCGTTCGAGCGTTTACCAAAAGACAACGAAACACATCAGAAGCGCTGCCGCTGCATAGCTATTCATTTTCCAGAACATGTGTTTCAGTCGCTCCTTTCAAGTGACATTGTTTGCGAAAGCCATGTAGACACCAAAGCGAGTATGTTGAAAAAAAAAAAAACAGCCTCAAAGAAAATGAGAGAAAGGAAGGGGGTTCTTTTTTTTTTTTTTTTGTCTTTTTTGTCCTTTCTGACAGTTTGATAGTAATCGCTGCAAACAAAGCTGCCGCGCGTTCTGATAGTTGGCACTGGCTGTGAAGGCCGATTGAACATGGTACAGGACGGGAAAATGAGATGAGACAGAAAAAAAAAGTAGAGTGAGACAAGAAAAAGGGGGAAAAAATGAGCCAAGATATGAGAGATAGCCAGGATGGGTGATAAAAGAGGGGATGTTTGTTTTTGTCTTTTCCTGCCCAGATGCTCTCAGGGAGTGCCAGTTTCTCCAGGGGGCAAGGTACAGCGCTGAGAGATCTCAAAGCTGATTGGTTATCAAAAATCTGCATAGCGTTCGAAATGCCTTGATTTAGAGAAGGTGCAGGATCGAGCTGAGCCGGGGAGGAGCAAGAGGATTCCCTCCTAGGTACAGAATTCGTTTAGAAACGTCATTCGTCTTGTGAAACCTATGCGCATCTTCTCTTTAAGGATTAGGATAAAAAAAAAAAAAAAACAAGAACAACAATTGATTGATCTGTTAGGCTGCTTTCACACTAGTTAGTCAATTCACTGACTTGAATCAGGAAGAATTTGCTGCAGTTGTATTGATCAGGTCCTGAGCTACCACTACAGTGTTTGTACCTTCCCTTAACAAACCGCACAGACAGGGAAAACCCACCAGAGCTCGATGCGACCCACCGCTCGAAATTTCCACAAATAGCGTCGTGTTGTGGATCAGACACAGAAACCAAGAGGACAAATTGTGAGAGACAGACTGAGCAAAAAGTGAGAGCTGAGTGTGGGGGGGGGAAAAAAACTCACATACGCTCACCCACAACTACAGGAATGACGGACTATGTACCAAAACATTAAAAAGAAAAAAAAATAAATCATTGCACATATTCTTGCTTTATATTTGATCTGACTCTCAGTTTAAGTCACTGAATTCTGCAATTAATCAGACAAAAATAACCTGAGTCAGAATGAAATGTCCCGGGTCTTTTTATATGTTAGTCATCAGTTTCTCTGAACAGCTCAAAGCCAAAGGGGAGAAAGTAGCTGGGAATGCCCCTTTGTCTCCATACATAGTTTTGATCTCATATAATGGTGTAATGCCACTGTTGCTCATGTTGCTGTTAAACAAGCCTGGCACGAAGGGACATTATTCTGAACATCTTACTGTCTTCATGAAACATAAAGACATTAAGCTTCAATTTCTCACACTCATGGTAGTTCATAACGATTAGTGAATTGCATGCTTAACTATTAATAACTGAGCAATTAATTGGCATGAGAATAAAAAAAGCTTTTGGATAAATGTGTGTTTTTTATGACTTCTATAACAAAGCAGTTCATATTCTCTGAAAACCCAAATGTCCTGATATGAGGACGAGATACGTGTATCGTTTCAACATTGTCAACTAGGGCTGGCACTTAATGAACAATTAACCCGAAAAAAACAGACATTCAGAATGTCGAATCCATGTAATCTTGCCCATTACAATTATTATTATTATTATAATTATTATCCAGTCTGCAACATGAATGCACTATAGAAAAGAAAAACATGTCCCAGGTTTAGCAGTTTACGACACAAACTCTTGTCAGTAAACTACAAAGGCAAAAACAACCCCCAAAAAACAAAAATTAAATAATCATTCGTTAATCATAATCAAGGTTAAATATTCAATTAATCATGATATTGATATGCGGTCACACAAAGGAAAGATTTAATTCAGTTCTAAGATAGGAGGATGGCAGATCTGGTAGTGTGACAGCTGTGGTACTACTTTTTTTTTTTTTTTCCAGTGAAGCAGCTAAAGCAGATTTGATGGTTATTAAAACGGTGCATCCATAAGCTAATCACAGATAACTGATGTACCTCCTAATTAAATTAACTAGTGTAAGAATAGTGCTTGAGTTTTTAAAATAAATTTTTTTTTTTTTTTAAGAAGCTTATGATTGCCCGAAGTGAATTGCCGTGCTGATCAGAATGGCTTATTATTAGTTTTGTGCGTCATTTTTATTTATTTATTTATTTATTTTTTGATGTGACAGTTCTGATCTGTTCTTAATGACCAGACTCGCTTAACCGATTCTTTCTGTCAGAATCTCAAAACCAGCACATATCTGTTGCTCTGTGACTCCTAGAGGAGGGAGGCCGTTCTGTCAAGTGGTTCTCAGGCTGCATGCTTTAGGTTAATGACATAATCATTATCTCTCCACAGAACCGAGGCTTGTTCACATGGACACAGAGACACACTGTGCCAAATGATCCGTGGCGTACATCAAGTATCTCTCCTGGCAGCTTGTACACATCCTGTTGAGCGTATTGTTTTTGTCATTGCCAGGTTTTTGTTTTATCTTCGAGCTAAGTCGTCTGATACGTCCTGCATTAGTCTAGAAAAAAAAAAAAAACTATACTTTTATGAAAAAGGCACTGCTTCCTTTTCCTGGCGCTTTGGAGTCAGCTGTCGGACAGACAAAGGGAAATCCGGATTTATTTGAGGGGAAGGGAAAATGTGATTGAATGGTGCCTCTTTGAGATGCCCAATTCAACCTCCTACACAAATGTTGTCAGTTTTGACAGTTGGTTTATAGAAGCATTTTACAGTAAATCCGCATTCCTCAGTCTCATGCATGCACACACATGCATACGGACACAAAAGAAAGAGAGAGAGAACAAAAAAAAATCACCATAGGAAGTAACAGAAGTAACACTCTTGCACAGACGCACTCAAAGAATCGCAGACTGGCTTGTATCGGAATCATATAGTCGTTTAAATACATGGCTAAGCCTTGGTCGTCTTTTGCTGCCGGAGGCTTAAGATGTGGGATTTCGTGTAAGGAAGGTTGAGGTGGATTGCTAATGGAATTAGCTTGGGAGCAGTGTATGGATTTCTTCCTTTCTTTTAGACGCATTCTGCCAACAGAGCCTGCGTTCTGGTTTTATTCGTGTTCCTATCCTACTTTCCCTTTCTGTCGGTTTGTTAACCACGCCGTTCTTCGCGCAAAGCCGAATATATTTGGAAATAGACTCCCAGGTAGGCGTGTACCTGGCAATTTGTTACTATATAAAAAATGATTCATAGAAACCCTGCAGCTGTAACTACTGTCGGTTGTACATCTAAAAAAAAAAAAAAAAAAAACCAAAACAAACAGAGAGTGACCAATCAGAATCAAGCCTTCAGCCAAGCCCTGCAGTGAAGGGCCATATGGAGGAGTGTGCTCCATCTGAAGTGTACAGATATGTCTGTGAAATAATGACAAGCCTTCGTGACACCAGAAATGAAAGCCAACCAAAACACCGCAAACGAGATCGTCAGCCAAGTTTTCAAGCCGAGCATAAACACGAGGACTATTACGACACAAGAGGAGGCGCGCGGGCGTTCTTAATAGCCACCCTTCCTTCCACCTGAAGAACCTCAGCCTAGGAAATTCGGCACGAAACACAAGAGCTACAGGTTATTTCCATCACAAGTCTGTAAAGGCCAAAACATTTAAAAGGAACTGCTTGACATAGTGAAGCTTGCCTTGTTATTCATTAACATGTGGGAGTTTTTAAAGGAAAAAAAAAAAAAAGTAGTTTTTTTTTCCGTAACCTGTTCAGTGATCTTCGACTTTGTCAATTAAAGATGAACTCCTGAACTTTCAAGTGCATTTTTAAAAATAAGAAAAGTACAACCACGGTTTCCATGAGCACATCTGTTGCCGGAGTATCAGATACCTTGATAATATAAAACAGTTTTAGAAATACAAAGTCTTCTGTTTGTGGATTAGAGACGATCATGTTCGGCTTTCCGTCACTGCTGGTGCTGCTTTGTCTTGCGAAAACAGATCCATTGAGACTTGTAAGGCATTAAGGATCTGGATCCAAACGTCCCTCTTTTCAGTACCTCTGGGTTAACCCTGGCTGTTTCGTCTGCCATCTGCCATGCCTTTTGCACCTGGCACTGCAGGCCCTTCAATCTCCTCTTTCCTTCCAAAACAACTATCTATCCATCCTAGAAAAGCATGTCTGTCCGTGGTGTAAAATGTCACAATGGTAATTCCCTTTAACTAAGGCTAGGCTCAGATGGTTATTTATTTCCTTTTTTTTCTTTTCTTTTTTTTAAATTAATAGCCAGCTTTGCTGTTTGTCTGTGGGGTTGCGCTCTGATTAACAAAGTGATATAGACGAACAGTGACCCAGCTCAGGAACCTCCAATGAATGATAATAAGCCGTTATTTCCTGATAACGCAAAGCCTGCACTGTGTTGATGAGAGATATGAGAGAACCGAGCTTGGATGAATCTAATTATGTGCTTGATGTTAATGGCAGAAGAATTATTCACAGGCTTGGTTGAGAGTATGGGAAGTGAAAACAATACGCACATATATGCAACAACAACAAAAATGCATCTGGAGATGCTCTTTAGGATGTTAACGTGGACGTAATGTATTGAGTTCAAGCAGTACTTGACAGTCTGGGGATTTACTCAATCCTTCTTCAGAGAGTTGACTGGGATATAGAAGGATCTACAATCTTCAGTCTTTACTGAGTCACGTGGCATCAACAATGCTCTGAGGGTCTAACTTAAATAATCAATGATGGGAGAATACACTTGCTTGATGCATGACTTTGTTGATCTGCATCCAAACCTCTATAGCCCAAAACAAATGACTTTGAGAATCCATAAAATCAGAACAGTTCAGGTGGGTAGACTTCAAGGTGGTAGTAGTATGTAGGAAACCTCCAATGAGGAAGAAATGCAGTCAGAAGGCAATGGACCACCATCTAACATAATTATGTAGGCTTTTGTCCTTTTCCTCTGATGGGCTATGACACTTTTTCGCGAGCTCTTCCTTAGCAAAGGTCAAATGTTTCATATGTTTTAAGTATTCTGGTTGAGAAGCTGAAGTGAAATGAATTTCATTAATCTTCAGTAAATACTTCAGCCAGGTTAGGGTTGCAGTGGATTTGACACTGGACCCTGTGCGCAATGCAGTAAAACATTCGGAAAGGGACTCCAGTTCTTTGTACGGCACCAATTTGAAACGGCCTATGCATATACTGACATGAGGTGTGGAGAAATTATCCCCGGAGACTTGGGGCACAAGGTGGGGTACAACTGGACAGGGTGCCAATCCATCGCAGGGCACACACACATGCACACACTCATTCACACACTACGGTCAATTTGGGATCGCCAATTAACCTAACCTAAATGTTTTTGGACTGTGGGAGAAAACCCGGAGTACCTGGAAGAAACCCGGGAAGCACGGGGAGAACATGCAAACTCCATGCAAACAGAGACGGGAATCGAACCTGGCTGGGAATTGAACCCGGACCCTGGAGGTGCAAGGCAACAGTGCTATTAGTAGACTAATGATCTTTAAAACAGCTTGGGGTCTTTTGGTTTGGATCTTTGGGTCATAAAGTATTATGATAGGATTATTGCAAAAAGACTGCCAGTTTAACATCTTGGATTGGGGGCTTTAATAAAAACTGTAGTATAACTATAGATTTGTGTTCAGAAAGTATACCTTGCTGGGGTTAAACCTGTTATAATTCCTCCAAAACTTGGCAGTGACACGGCGCATGTTGAAATCACACGTGAGGATTGCCTGGTATGTTCCATATGACTCACCGACAATCTTGCGGATTATTCTCTGATGATTATCATGCACAAGTTGCCAAATGGTTTCGACATTTTGAGCTTGTTGAAGCTATTCCTGATCTATTGTCATCTTCCAGTGATTCTTGAATCGCTGGCCACTCAAAAAACTTGACCGACTTGCCGCAGCAACGCCGTAAAACTTGCCGAATCATGTCAACTCTGTGGCAGATGTGCCCAGTTTCATGCCGAATTTCAACTCAAGTCAATTTTATTTCTATAGCGCTTTTAACAATGGTCATTGTCTCAAAGAAGCTTCACAGAAATGAAAAGAAAATTTATGGAAGTGTGTATGTGTAAGAAAAATGTGTCTAGATAATGAGAGTCTCCCTGATGAGCAAGCCAAGGGTGACGGCGACAGTGGCAAGGAAAAACTCCCTGAGATGGCAATAGGAAGAAACCTTGAGAGGAACCAGACTCAACAGGGAACCCATCCTCATTTGGGTGATAAGAGATAACAGAAATTGTATAACATCATGTGTGTTATGCAGCTGAAAGTTCGATATAGCAGAAGTTATTTAAATTAACATGAAGTCCAGTTCAGCACAGGGATGAGCCAGCAGGTGCAGAGGGCAGATGGGTTCTGGATCACTGGGAGCTCAGGAGCAGCATGTGTAGCTCCAAAACATGAAGCAGAATCTAGCTGGAGCAGGTCCTTCTCTGGATGCCTCAGGATCCTCGCAGGGTTGGCCTCTGTCTACTGAAGCTGGAACAATCTCCAGATGCCTCAGGATGGGTAGAAAAATAAAGAGAAGGCAAAGAATTAGCGTAGTTGCCGTTCAGGATAGATGTACTGTAGTATGAAGTTTTGGAGCTAAATATGAAAATGACCTACCTCCTTTTGTAGATTTTGATATTCTGGGAACTACCAGAAGTCCGGAGTTTTGTGATCTTAAGGAGCGTGGAGGATTGTAACGTGTCAGAAGACTGGCTAGATATGTGGGAGCTAGACCGTTTAGAGCCTTGTACGCAAGTAATGCTATTTTGTAATTAATTCTAAACTGAAAAGGTAGCCAGTGCAGGGATGATAATATTGGGGTTTCACATTTGCTCTTTGTTTTAACTTGCTGTCTATGATGAAATAGGAGACGTGGTAACACACACCAGTTGCATATACAGCTCTCAATGTACACAGAACAAAGTCTTTTGGCACACTGACTTGTTAAGGTCGGTGCTCCCTATGACTGTGCGTGCAGCCTTGTGCTGCCATCTGTTGGCGTGTTACAAACCTAGTCTCAAAACTTTTTGATACCACCTCGTAGAGCATCTTTAGGGTTATTGTTAGGGGTTAGGGTTGGATGGTCCAGCTCCACCCTCTGTAGTTTTGATCCTGTAGTAAAGATTGTGTCATGTAGTACGGTATACTCTTTTATTTATAAAATGTGCAAACAAGTAGGATACTGTTTTGCCTGCCAATGTGTGAATTGTTTAGAGATCCCCCACTTGTAGGCCAGCAAGAATCTTGCCTCCAATTCCAGAAAGTTCCATAACCCGGCTCCAAAGAAAAAGAAAAAAAAAGAGCTTTGATACACTTATTTTTGGGATTTGTAAACCCATGAGAGAGGGCCCTTAATCATGTAAATAGGTGGCAGTGTGGGCTCAGAGAGCTCAACCGGCCCATGGCGCCTCCTCCTCCCTTGGCTCAACTGGGCTCTTTGATGAAAGCAGATGGGGATTGAAGTGCACGGGCCTCACCTGTGTAATGAGAGGAGATGAAAGAGGAGAACTGTCACAATTCCGCTGTAGCGGGATGTTTGTGAGTCTGGAGACGAGCTCAGACTTTCTCTGTGACATGCAGGCCAATTGAATGACTCACAAAATCTTTTCTTCAAGCAAGAGGAAGGGGTGTGTAATTCGCTCCCAACCACCTTCCATTGTGATGGTGCACATTATATAAAGGCATTCAAGAAGGCTGGGAAGTTTTGACTGAGCCGGGTCACATTTCTGCTCTCGGCTCCTCCACTCTTTGAATACGATGTCAAGCTCATCATCTTTATCGGTCGAAGCCTTTACATTGAGATTCCACTTCATCGTCTGCATGCTTATCGAAGACATGGACCGTTCCATGAACGGAGTATATTTTCTGGATTGTTGGCCTGAGCTTGTTTTAAATTGTTTTAGTGGTCGAATTTTATCAGTGTAGAAGTTCAGGGTTTTGTTGCCCTTTTCACTGAGAGAAAGAGTCAATGTCTAGACATGGATAACAGCAGCAATAAACAACGTGCACAGACTCCTGCAGTTAATCCCAGTGGTCAAGTAAGGCCAGAAAAGTTTCTCTTATTCCTTTTCATGCTGGAGGCACATTTTTATTTCATGTGTAATGGCTGAAATATTTGAGGTGGTTTGTGGGGGGGAGAAAAAGAAAAAAAAAAAGACAATCATTGCTCTGGCTCATGTTTTAGGTCACAAGGTAGCATAAAAGTGGTAACTAAAACATGGTTTGAGTTTAGGTAAGGTAATGAAGCGGACATAATCCACAGCGCTCAAGGTTTGGCCAGCACCAGATTCCGAATGGCTAAGCTGTTCCTGTTTGATATCGGTGGTTTTGTGGTTAGTGTGATCATACAATGACAGCCAGCTACAAACGAGACCCAGAATGCTTTGCGGCAATCGGCTCGGTGCTGAACCAGTCCCTGGAGTCACTGATGTGGCTGGTGGTTGGGAGTGGCTGTACACATATTCATTTGGGATGCTTTCACACTGCTGCACTGGCTCAAATACCCCTGGCCAAAAATACCAGTCTGCGATGCTTATGAAAAGATATACAGTATATATTAAAGGCCTGTGGATAGACACACAGGACTTTAGCAGAAATGCACCGAAATCGCCTTGGACACATAGAGCAGCTGCAGTGGAATGAAAATTAAAGATGGGAGAGCGAGCATGAGGGGCGGATATGGCATATGGGTGATTTAGAATGCAGGCAGCCTGAAGGAGTTCTTCCATCCTTCACTTTCCCGGCTTCCCTCGTGTCTTCAACTTTTTCTTCTTCCACAGCACCCCATACCCATTCCCCAGTCTGCATGCTGATCAGAGGCAGAGGGCTGAGGAGTCAGGGTAAGACGGTAGAACAGAAAGCCAAGAAAAACAGACCATCTGTGCTCTGTACTCACTGTGCACAGGTATAGTGGATGCTTTTTATATGGCATGGTTGTAAAGAGGTTTATAGTCAAGACTATATCATAGTCATGGACTATATCATGCACTGTATCATATATCAGTATTTCCTATAAATACACAGGCCATCCTGGTTCTGCTGGCTTGCCGTTTTCTGTAATAATTTCAATTCTGCAGAATCATAAACCAGCTATGAGTTTGCTCAGAACTTTATAGCTGGGGACTCTGCTGAGTCTCAGCATACTTAATGCAGAGATGCATTAAGGGTTTCATGAAGATAAAACCACCTTTGTAAGTTTACTAGCTTGCAAACTCTCTGCAAGTTCATATTCGCCACTCGGTACTAGTATTGCAAGCAGGTGGTATTATTAAAATTTCATGACAATTTTTTATGATTACAGCAAGAAGATTGGCTTAGCCATTAAATAAATCCATGGTTGCGAAAGATGCATTCGGCATGTACATGAAATCAATATGATGCTTGGAGAAAAAGCTTTGGAATGCATACATATGAGCAGTGGAAGGTTAAGGGCTTTGCTCAAGAGCCCAACTGGGACAACTTCTTGGGAGTCATGGGATTTGAACCAGAGACTTTCCGAACCGTAGTCCAATGCCTTAACCACTGAGCTATCCCAGTCCAGCAATCATTCACTGGCGTGGAGTTAACCCAATGTCCTATCAGTTATTCCTGCCCTGTCAGAATTTCAGGGATAATTTATAATCTAAGTTATATTATAATATAATTTGTAGAATATATTTCGTACCTAGTTTTGTATGGGCCACCCTGAATATAGGATAAAGAGGTGTAGACAATGAGTAAGCAATTGAATTAGTTTTGAATGGTTGGAGTGCTGCAAAAATATCGTCCGATTTTATTAAAGGAAATATTTCCTGACATACTGGTGTCATTTTGTGTGTTGTTTTTAACATTATCAGAATATAATCCCTGTCACTTTAAAACTGGTAGCAATATTTGACAAGCTGATTTAATGTTATCCAAAAAGGCCACTAGTCGACTGTTGGATAGTTACTTACCATGTAAACAAAACAAAATGTGCAGTAAAACACACAAATGGTAAAAGCAAACTTTCATTACTACAAATAAACCCACAAGTTGCATAGAGTAGTAGCATGGATTTATGGACGGGTAGCAAAAGATGACATAATTTTGGTCTGCGTCTGCGAGTTAACCGTGGGTAGGAGAGAGTGACGGGTAGGACGAATTTGTAGAACATTCATGAGCTCAATGTGCCTGACACAGTGAGCTCATGAAGTATGAAAGGCTTAAAAAATGGAAAGTAGTCAAGGACCTGCAAGACCATGACATCATGACAAGTTCAATCAAAGCAACTACTCACATACATTTTTTTTTAAAAATTCCACTTCAGCAAAGAGTGGATGAACGTTGCACAACAGTATAATGATTAATCTCCATTAAGACAGTTACAAGACATAGACATGAAGATGCATAGAACTTCATTTGATCAGATCATATGGTTGTTTCTGTATGCTGACCTCTGGGATTGCTGAATGGAAAGTTTGTGTTTAATTGAACTAGAATGGAATCTAGTTTCCTGGTTAAAAACTAATTGTTCATGTATTACCATGTACAGTGTTTACCTTTAACTAACCTATGATCCAACGTATAAAGAAAGCTCGGGCATTTTCTGCAGAAAGTCTTTGAGACTCATCCTGAAAGTTCAAATAAACTCCTACCACGTCTGCAAGCCTTTTTCTCGATATACATTTTGAAGGTTTCAAAACTAGATTTTGAGCCAAACGGAAAAAGGGGGCCAAAAATACTGTTTTGATGAGAATGCAAATGAATGCAAAGGTAAAAATCCCCATTGTAGTTTGTGCCATGTTTTGCAGCTAGCCAAAAGTCCCCTTTTGGTATTCCCCCTACAAAAGGAGAACCAAGTCAGAGATCCAGCCCAACAGTCAGGGCCTCGCAGGGTATACCAAATCACCAACTGGAGCTGATGGCGAAGTAGAAACAAGCCTGTGACGTTAAATAATCATTCAAAGCAAAAGAAATTTTATTCATATTAAATGTTAGTTTTGTATGAGGGGGGAAAAAAACGCTAAAATGCTTTTCTCCAAATGACTGTAAAGGGTATGCGGAAAACATTGACCCTCCTTTCTTAGTCGTCTGCTTTCTGTAAGCGTGTCCTCAGCTTTGAAAAATGTCTTAGGGTTTAATGTCATGACATCCAATACCGAGCAGCATTACACTGACTCGGAACTGAGCCACGTACCTTTTTTAATAAAAAAAATTCAGAATGAAACTTTTGCAGCAAAGGGTTTTTTTTGTTTCCGGCGTAATGCACAGTAATAAAAAAACATATTCAGATAATGGTAATTTTTTTTTTTTTTTTTTTTTAAGTAGTGCGGTCTTCAATTCAAATCACACGTTTACATTACTGCATTCATTCAAATAAGCTGTTGTTCCTATAGTGACAGTTAATGCACCATGGGCCTGTATGCTGGATATTCCACATAATCTATAATTCTAATAAACATATCAAATTAAAACCATGTGTTGAAAAATTGTGTCTAGTTATTGGTGTGGTTTCCTGTGATGGAGTAGGAGACATTTTATGAAACATAAAGAAAGTCTCGGGTGTCAGCACTTCATAACCGCATAACACTTCTGTCCTGCTGCAGGAAAGTCTTCAGGACAGAGGACCTGTCTCTTTGAAAAGCCTTAATTGAATAAATAAATCGTATCTAAGAAAAAGTCTTATTGATTTACAGAGACAGGTGCAAGAATGAATGAACTGCTACTGTATAATGTGCGGTAAGTGGATGTTCCACAACAATGACTATGACTTGGGTTAATGTTCCGATACCGATACCGGTGTCGGGTGTCCGTCCCGATACTGAGCTCGTTTGCTCTTACTCGTAATAGTGTTCCGATACTATCACCCTGACAACTTGTACGCTAGCTTAGCAGTGCATCTCTCCTTATAGCCTGTCCGAGCCTAGTCGCGTATCTCTCTTGAATCACCACAGATGTGTTCTGTGAAAATAGTGACCAAAGCGAGGGTGAAATACAAGAGTTTGGAATAAATACTATATTGGTAAAGATCACCGCGTCACGAGTCGAAACGAACGATCACGTGCGCACCTGCATGAACTTGAGTGGTGTCGCAGTGCTACCAAAATAATATTTCAGTTTCCAAAATATTTATCTTTGACTTTCAGATGTTGGCAATGCTGGCAAATATTTGTCTTTCGTTATAGACATGTTTTATAAATTTTACGTTTGTACAATTTTTTATGTTGCGACCACAGCGATAACGTCTCTGTGCTGTTGATATTTATGAGCGTTTGAACCATCGCTCTGTATTTTTGAATTCCCAAATGGAAGCACTTGTATTTGGTGTGAAAAAAGGGATATAGAGCCATCCTGACTACTCAGTCACTCATCATCTATATCACTATATCCTGTATTCAGGGTTTCGGGGGCCTGGAGCCTATCCCAGGAGACTTGGGGCAAGGGTGGGATACACCCTGGACAGGTTGCCAATCCATTGCAGGGCACACATATACTCTCAGCAAATTTGGGAATGGCAATTAACCTAACCTACATGTCTTTGGACTGTTTGAGGAAACCCACCAAGCACAGGGAGAACATGCAAACAGAGATGGAAATCAAGCCTGGCTGGGAATTGAACCCGTACCCTGGAGGTGCAAGGCGACAGTGCTAACCACTACACCACCGTGCCGCCCCCATCCTGACTATAACTAGTTAAAATTGTAGTGATGAAAAATCGTGAGCAGATTGCTGCCTTATAAAACATGGGTACTGGTGGCTCAGTGGTAGGTTTCTCACCTGCCATGTGGAAGGGCTGGGTTCGATTCCCAGGCAATGCCCAAATCCCAGCCACTGGATGTTGTGCCAGTCCCAAGCCCGGATAAAATGGGGATGTTGCATCAGGAAGGGCATCCGACATAAACCCTGTGCTAAGCTTGTGTGCGGATCGAATGATCTGCTGTGGCGACCCCTTGCCGGGAGCACCCGAAAGACCAACAACAACATGTGACGTTATAAAGCACTTCAGGATATACGGTGATCGAAAGTTATTCATCTTCATGGTGGCAACTATTTATTATAACAGCGTGGGATTTTGTATATAGCGTAAGGGATTTGCATCCCTCCTCCTACTGAAAGCACCGGATTCTCCCGATTCCTCTAAAAAAAATCAGTGTTTTTCCTTTGCCCGGCATATTGAAAAAGGAATACAAATAAAGGACGGTGTGTTAGGATAAATTGTTCCTTCCAAAATTTTTATCCTGATTATAAGGTCACAGATGTTGCCACGGCCCATTGTGCATTGCTGCTTAATCAAGGATTACGAGTTAATTGTAGATAGCGCGAGGACCTTGGAGCGTGTTAGTGTTATTCTTCCGTTTAGAAACGGATAACTTCGGAAGGGGGGAGGGAAAGTCCTGCCTTTCTCACTAATTGGCTGTTCTGGCATGTGGACAGCTTGTTAGGGGCTTTCGGATAATTGTGAGCACAACACCGAGCCGGTGTGTTGTTACAGTTAAACTGCTGTTATGACACCCACAGTTAGTTATGCGGATTTCACCCGAGAGCTTCGTCTTTAAAAGTCCCCCGTTCTCAGTAAGGCAGAATTAGTCCTGGTTGCTGTAGACAGGGGCAGTCCAGTGGCACTGCTCAATAATACATGATACAGACTAAAGGCGACTGCTGGATTTGTTTGCAACCCCATAGAGGGCCCATCACTATTATGTCACCCTCTCTCTCTCTCTTTTTTTTTCCCAGGCTTTTGCACCAGTCCTTTACCTACACTCTACCCTCGAGGACAACAAAGCAAGATTGTCTCACGCCCACATAACCGCATTCCTCTCATAGTTGTTCCTGAGATCAGGGCGAGATCAGCTGATAAAGAGAAAGAGGAGGAGGAAAGAGAGAAAAAAAGAAAGGTCATTGAACCCTTTCGGTTCTCTCCATTGTCACATGAGGGGAAAAAGAAGTGGGAGAGTGTGTGTGTAAGTGTGTGTGTGTGGTATTGGGGTGGCGTGGGCGTTGGGGGAAGCTGGGGGTGGAGAAGGAGGGAGAAGTTGATTACAGAGCAGCAGGGCGAGTAGAGAAAGAGAGGGCGTTTTGGCAAAAGCACTTCCAGAAGGGCCCCTTCTCCTCGAGTCTGTCTGAGCTAATGCTGGAAAAATGTTTTCCTTCTCGCTACCCCCCCCCCCCCCCCCCTCATCCATTTGTGGGGCCAAGTTGGGAAGACAGAGGTGGGGTGGGGTGCTGGGTTTGGATGAGGGTGGATCTTTGCATCTCTGCCGCCGCGTGGTCGCCACCCACGCAGAGTCTGCGAGCTGGGGCTCAACTTTCTCTTTTTGTCTTCCTTCCCTTTTCTTTCTCAAACTGTCTTGTTACTTACCCCCCCCCACCCCATTTCAACGTCCAACGTTTCCTCAGCCCCGCCACACTCGGTATAGTGGCTGTGTGTGGTTGCTTTTGTCTCTGTGAGTCGTTTATCTGTGCTTTTCAGTCCCTCTCTCTCGCCCCCTTCCTTTTTTCCCGCACTGGCATGTGAGCTTGGTTGAAAGAGTGAAAGAATGTAACCCCTACTAGAATGGCTTATGGTGGCGACAGAGCTGTCAGGAAGCAAGGCCTTCCCTGCTGCTGCAGCTCAAGCCTTCTTTCTTTCTTTCTTTCTTTCTTTCTTTCTTTCTTTCTTTCTTTTTGTCAGTCAAAACGTAGTAGAATTCTCTTTGGGTTTTTCTGAACCCCCCCTCCCCCCCACACACACACACACCCTTCCCTGGCACTCGGTGATGCCTCTCGCCCTGGTTGGCATTTCCAACTTACTTCTGCCGCACTCTGCTTTTTCACTGGAAAACAGAGGTTTCCGTATAAACACCAATTAAGGCTATTTCTGCCAACTGGGATTCGAAAGAGAAAAAAAAAACACCCTCTAGGCATGTCCGCATTAGATCTTATTGGTTCCAAGCCCCCCCCCCCCCCCCCCCCCCCACTCTTAACTATCAGATCCCTTTAAACCAATATGTTGTCTACAAGTTTCCTCTAGAACGATATAAAACTGGCTTGCAGCTTCGGCTGGGAAACATTCGGGTCCCCATGAATCATCGCCCGTCTTTTAGTGCGCTTGTGCTGACCTTTTCGTCCTGCATGTTTAGAGAAAACTGGAACCCTGAATATCAATAAAGGCGACATTACTGCTACGGCGAGGGCTAACATGCTCTGTTTGGCTGCAGCTACTGATGATTCATTCGTAGCACCAAAATAAGAACCCCTTCTTCTACAGGGACGTTTCCCTAATTTGCACAGAATTACTCATATACACACACACACACACACACACACACACACACACACACACACACAGAGCCCTGCAGTCTGTGCTGACCCTGTTAGATATATTGCGTTTTTGATTAAAGAGAGAGAAAAAAAACACACACACAGTGTGCAACATGTCTCGGTGATAACCACAAGTGCATTGTTTCACTTTTGTCTGGCCCGCTACTGTGTTCCGATATACGTGTTCTGGTCTTTCTGTATTACTAAGCATCCCATCTTTTGCACTTTTACATGATGATTACACATCCCCCTAGGAGTTACAGTACCAACACCTTCGATGTGAAACCATGTGCCTTCAGAGCCTGGTTTTGTAGGTTTCAAAAGCAGAGCAGTGTATGATGGGGAAACGCAGACAATGCAAAAAAAAAATAATAATAAAAATAAGAAAAAAAAAAAAAGAGAGAGAGAGAGATGGGAATGCTACTGTGGTAGGTTTACTGAGGGAGTGAGAAATATATAATAGAAATAAAGGTGTTCCATGATGCACTTTGGACACACCTGCTAATTCCTGATTCTGATCCTGAAGACATCCTTAATAATTTGCAATAATCTCCTCTGAACTGTTGATATTGAGATGTATCTGCTACTTATGCCTTGTAAAGCCTTCATAACAGCTCTAATCTCTATTTGGTGGTTTCTGAGTCCGGTAACTCTTAATGAACTTCTCCGCTTCTCTGCAGCAGAAGTACGTTTTCAAGGGTCTCGCTTCCCTGGGAAGGTCGTAACGAGAGCCCGGTGCTCGATGGGTTTTGCAAATGCACTCGCCAATACTGTTCTTGCAAGAGCTGTTCTAGAACGGCTGACGTCTGTGTCTTAAAATAACGACTGACTGCTGCTGTTGTTTTTACTTAATTACCTAATGCCATATGTCATAGTTTAGAAAAGAAAAAAAAAATCCAGTTTTGTTCAACTTGTGTCCAAGCTTTTGACTGGAGTACTAGGAGTTCATTATAGTTCATCTTCAGCCACAGTTCAGATGGAAAGATGTGGATTCATATTCCTAATGAGCAAGTCAGTGTGGAAGCGTAAAACTCCCTGGAACAACACGAGAAAAAAAAAAAAAAAAAGGATTTCAGTATTGGCTTTTTTGAATTTATTATTATTATTTTTTTTGTGAGTCCTGAACAGATGATCATTGTTACAGTAAGGTACAAGTCTACAGTATCCAGGTTAGATTATATACTCAAGCAAGGGCAAGATTTGAAATTCTTTTTGGATCAAGCAACGATTCATCAATCTACATGAACAGAATTGTGCCTGGAGGATCAGGAAGCGACATCGAGTTCACGTGCACCCAAACGGACACGGAACAGATTATTATAGTAGATATGCTTTTTATCTGACAGCGGTTTAAAGCGTGCCAGAAAGTAACACAGGCTTGATTTCACATAAGGCATACGGCGTCTGTCTCATTACATCCCGTGAGTCATCCTGATTTGCACCTTTACAGATCAGAAGAACAGCGATTGAGGGAAAAGTAAAATTGCCTGACGGAGCAAACGGATTTGTCCGGGTACTGTATTTGAACACCAACTAAATGCATAGGTTTGGGGATTTATAGGAAAAAAGCTTTGGTGTCGTCATTATTGTTGTAAGTCCTGATGAAGAACCTTGGAACCGATGTAGTATGGGTAAGACCTTTCTGGTTGTTGTGCATCTTAGATATGCAAGGGGTAACAATACTCCAACCTAGAGGTAACAAAAGCACAAACCAGTTTTCTATCATGCGCATGTTTTAGCTGAGTTTCTGAGATCAGTACAGATCGCAAGAACAATATACTGGAGAATTATGTAATACTGTCCCAAAATTCTGCATGTTATTTTTACTTTCGTTTTCTACTGTATATATCCTATAATAAGCTATACAATAACCTATGCAGTGTGGAGAATAGACACATCGCTAGAGCCGGGGACTATTCTTGGGTTGTAAAGCAAAAACTTTTGCTTTCGTTCTTTTTTAGGGTTTGGTGGTTAAGCGTCACTTTTATCTCGCACTTAATTAGAATTACACATAACGTCAAGTTACGCAGAAAAGCCTTTCCAAGTACTGAGGCTGGCTTCCGGCAGCACGCAGTCAGCTGATCTGAGGCTTCTGTCTGTTTAAGCGGCAAGAACAGCTGGAGCCTTTCTCGCGCGCAACACCATGTGTGCAGCAGCGGCAGCGCGCGCACTGTTTACGGAGACCCGCGGTGTGTTTGACCATTGAATGAAGCAGCTCTCGTCATTCATAGAAGTTGGAATATGTGTAAAGAGGAAATAGGATGGGGTAAGAATAGAAGTGGGCAGGTTTGAAGGAGGGGCAGGGTTTAGTAATGGACTGAAAAAGAGAGAGAGAGATCACATGATTACATGCAAACAAAGAAGAACTTGGAAAGCATGACATTAGTGCATGAGATTGAAGTGCACAAGTTTGACTAAAATGCATTTTGTTTGTGTGTGTGTGTAGAGACAGAGAGACACATGCACAAGTATGTGCAATCTACCCTTAGCCCTGCTCTTAACCAACAGCCGAGCGGGAGCAGTTCTGTAGAAGTCATTACGTTATGCTGCCCTTGTGTTCTCACGCTTTTTTATCATGTGTGTAAAAAAAAGAAAAAAAAAAAAACCCAGAGTGTGCACTGTCATCCACCTGCTCACTGTTTCCTCATACATCTCAACCGAGACCCACAGTTGGAAGACTGATTTGAAAGGGTGACGAGTTAACAAATACACTGAAACTCTCTTGGCGAACACCCCTGTGACTAATATAGGTCATGTGACTTCCTCGATTCCTCGTTATCGAAGTCCCCCGACATTGCACATTTCTTAATGGTGCATCGAAGTCGAGTAGGTTTCAAGGTTCTCTGTCCATAAAAAAAAAAAAAAAACGAAAAAAACAAAAAAAAAACACATAGATGTTAGGATGCATTTAATAGAAAATGAGAAAAAGGTTCGAGATAGTTTGTTTCAAAATGACAGTGTGCTCGTACAACTTCTGTAATTAGAAACAATTTTCAAAATTCATGCCTCAGCCCTAACTCTAAGAATACCGGTTGTGGTGAGACACGTTCTAAGAACTAGGCTGAGGTTTCCAGAGAATCAAGCCTGTGACATTTCACAAGATTAAAGGGAAATCAAAAGCAAACACAGATACGCGCTGACATTATTGCCAGAGAAAAAAGCAGGGCAGTAAACCGAGCAAAATCGTCGCCTGCGCCATCCAGATGTCAGGTTCAGCAGCTGGCGCAGAAAACCGTCCCTCGTTGCACAAACGCGCACTCAGTTCTGCGGTTGCGTCTCTCCCCATCAATGAAAATGTTCTCTTTATTCCGCCTGTTAAATGAATGAATTTCAGCTCTTGAGTGATGGCTGAGGTCAGTGGTTTCATGTTTCCTCTTGTGCATGTTGGTGTTTTTGCTGAGTGGGCAGTGTCCGTGTGAAGTTTGCTGTTGCACCAGAGTTTAAGAACAGCCCATTCCTTAAGGCGCTATTATTATTATTATGATGATGATGATGATGATGATTAATTTTTTTAAATACTTAAAGAATTGAATATTACCCAAGCTACGGGTAATATTACCTTTTTTGATGGCACGCTGTTGATTCCGATACTTAACGTGACATTTACGCAAACAAACCACAATGTTAATTGCAGGGTTACAGACGTGTGAGTCTATGTGTGTGCGCGCGCGAGTTTAAAATGCACACTGACCTCTACCATGAGTCGTTGCATGTGTAAGAAGAGACCTGTGCTAGGTTCTTATCATCAGCTCAGCTTGCACATATACTAGTGTGTATAGAAAGAGAGAAGGGAATTTTTTTGTTTTGTAACTGCTCTCACACATGTCTAGCCAAAACCGTACGTTCTTCATTTGTTTTGTCTGCGTTCAAACTGAGTTCAACTGGGACAAATGTCACTAGAGGCAACGGTTTGGCTGACAGACAAGATCGAAGGGGAATAAACTGGTGAAGCCATATTGGATTTTGAGATTTTTCTTTCCAGGAAAAAAAAAAACTGACTTCATTAAATGTCATCAGTTTTCATCTTGGTCATGTTAATCTCTCTCCATATACGTTGCTTCCTGCAGCCGGTACACTACTACTTCCTTACTCGGGCTCTAAATAGCTTTCTAAGTAAGGAATTCCGCAAGAGCTTTGCAATTACCTGCAAGCGAAATAAACGCCCATCTCAGTGAGGGGTCTCAGCAGTGCGTAAAATGAACACGTCCGCACGCAGCCACTCGAGGGGACTTGTGTCTAATTTGTAGCGTTTATGGAGATTAAACTGCGCTCAGGAGTACGCACGAAACAAGGTAATGTCTTGCTTCGCTTATACAGCCGACTCCAGGAAGCCGCACTTCGAGGCCTGGCGCATGTATTATATATAAACATTATGCAAATTGTTTAAAGATTATTCTCTAAAGAGTGTAACGAATCGCCGGCTAAATTTCCCAGCGCTCCTTTATGTACGTTTTGCCCACATACTGTATCATTTAAGCTTAGGAGCAGCATCCCGACTAGCACGATCATGCTTTCTTGTCTCAGCCGCACTACCAGTGGCTAGCTAGTGATGAGTTAAAGTGCTGAGGTTACAAGACCCTGTTTTGATCTGTCGTTGATCTGTCTGGCTGTATACTGTATAGAGTCGGACAAATTACTAGCCCACACGCCTGAGGTGCAGCAGACTTTAAAACACCTTTTCATTTGGTGAGTTTGGTAAGTCCCACCAGACCGACCGGTAATTTAAAGTAAATTATAAAAAGTCTGTCCTCTTTAACCATATCATGGAAAGCAAACATTTTATTCAGTATGTGGATGTCATACACCTTGACGCCTGCTGTACTGCACTAATCACTGTCACTCATCATCTATACCGCTTAATCCTGTATTCAGGGTCACGGGGGGCCTGGAGCCTATCCCAGGAGACTTAGGGCACAAGGCGGGGTACACCCTGGACAGGGTGCCAATCCAGTCCATCGCAGGGCACACACACATACTACAGCCAATTTGGGATCGCCAACTAACCTAACCTACATGTCTTTGGGCTGTGGGAGGAAACCTGAGTACCTGGAGGAAACTCGCCAAGCACGGGGAGAACATGCAAACTCCATGCACACACAGACGGGAATTGAAGCCGGACCCTGGAGGTGCAAGGCGACAGTTCTAACCACTACACCACCGTGTACTGCACTAATGATGGGAAACTTTCATGATTCATTTCGTTCATTGCAATATATAGTGGTACCTTGGCATATAAACGCCCCGCCCCACCAATTTTCGCTCTAAGCACTTAAATTTGACCAGAAGTTTGCCTCTGTTTCGCCGAACCGAACTAAATGCTGGCCTGCGCCTATGTTGTGTGTACGTCCGGGTTACGCCTGCATTGCGTGTACTGTACGTCCGGCTTGTGCCTGCATTGCATGCATGCACATGGTACGCGCACGCCTGGGAATTGTTCAAAACTTGTTTTGTCAGTGCATCATGTTTGCATACTTTCCGCGAATGAGTAAAAGTAAAGTGAAGCGAGCTTACATATTTTTTGGGGGGGTTTTAAACTCTTGCAAAATTTAGTGAAGATGTAACACCCTGGGTCCCAAGAATGTTATCAATAGTAGCAAGAATAAAACGGAGCCAATTTCAGGTTTGATTTTAAAGCAGCCGGTGCCAAGAGGAATGAGAGTGAGGTTCAATGTCTATTTATCTCATACTGTAGTTCATTTACATGTGCTGTTTTTGATTGTTTTTTTTAAATATGCAAAAATATAATTACAGTGTTGGAAATATTGTGTTGGTAATATTCGTAATATTTTTTTGGGTGGCTGGAACAGATTATCTGCATTTTCATGATTTCCTATGAGAAAATGTGTTTTGCAATACGAAATTTCACCTTAAGAACTCGCCTCCGGAACGGATTAAATTTGTTTGCTGAGGTACCGCTGTAGCGTTCTAATACCATTTTCCATATGAGATATAGATGTACGGGCTTACATATGTCTATTTAATAAAAAAACTCCAGGAATGCTATTTAGAATTTTAAACCAATACAAAAGAAAAGCACAGGTTTGATAAATGGCTCTCCAGTCTATACTCCCACACACTTACATAAAAAAACAGACAATTAAATAAAATGTCAAGATAAACAGGCAGCACTTTACCTAGGCAAAAAAAGGTTTAAATATCAATTCAGACATCTGAAATTGGTACAGATTTGCAAAGCATAGTGCTGCTCTCAACTTAGGTTGGAATTATGGAATTTTTGACCTTGGCATGCTCGTCCACCAGAATGGAAAAAACGGACGCCTCCATGTTCATCTTCTATCGGCAAGAACTTCGCAGTCTAACTGTGATGCACGGCATAATAATTTGATCTAAACCTAACGCATGGAAAGACAGTACAACTCTTCTCAACAAGTGCTACTTCGCTCATTTCCGATGCTGTGCACACTCAGTAAATGGGGAAGGAATTGAGAAGACTACTCCAAGTTGACTTCTCATTTTTTGGTGACATTACATGTTGTGAAAGACATGGTCCTCATTTTATCTGCCGAGAAAAGTACCATCTTGATTAAATAGCGCAAACGATATATTTATTTAAGTATGGCTTAATTAAATAATCTTTGTTAAAAAAAAAAATCCATAGTTTGCATGAATCTCATTGCTTTATATCGTATACGAGGTCGCAGGGGCTTGGAGCCAAGACGGGCATGTCTTTGGACTGTGTGAGGAAACACCAAGCAAGGAGAGAACATGCAAACCCCATGCACACAGAGGTGGGAATCGAACCCCGACCCTGGAGGTGCAAGGCGACAGATCCACTATGCCGCCTCGAAACATTATAGATAGTGTTAATATTTCAACACATCTACATTTTTTCAACGTCAGTAAAAAAAAAATTACCTTAGAAAGTGAAAATATCTTGAAGCTAGTCAGATTTACAGTATCTACAGTTTCCTAATCTAAGATTCTAGCAAAACAAATATAAGACTATTTAGCCTTTTTATGTTTTTATATTATATTACATTACATTAGATCCACTTTCCAGCCAATTAAGTTTTCAGGTTAAAACATAAATTAGAACCATGAATTGGTGGGCTAGCTTTTGAATGAATGATTTGTCTACCCTTGAAATGTTTAATGGTGACGCACACAATATAAGGAGAACTCATCGCATGGTTACTGGAATTAAACCAGTGTGTGGCCGTTAGAAAACCACTTGTTAGTGACGCTAACAAGTGGTTTTCTTTTGCTAAAAAAAGGCTTAAGTATGCTGGGAAGCAAAACAATTGGACTCTTAGATTGACTCTATTTCAGAAGGAAGGGCGTGTCAGGATCAGAAGGGAAGCACATCTTGCACAGTCCCCACTGTAAAAGTCAGCTGACTCCATGAATGTACTGAATGACCCACGTTGACCTGTTCTGGAACAAGAACGAGAAGTCATTTTCACGCATGAATCGCCACTGTTTTTTTTTTTTTGTTGTTTTGTGGCCCTTATTTCTTTGGCTGAACCCATGAAACAAATTGAACGTGAGACCAAATATGATCTGTCACATCAAGTCAGGTATTATGTCGTATTTTAAGTGATTTGAGCTATGCATATTTTCAAGCTCTATTTGATACCAAGTTTATTATAGTGTCATGTCCAGTTGCTGATATATGGCCAATGTAAGTTTATGACCAATTCTGTCGAAGTTGTGATTTTTAGAATATTTCATTGATGATTCCATGATGTAATGGGGGGGGGGGGGGGGGGTGGCTGAGACTAATTTTGACATCAGGGTTTCCCTGCTACCCCTAAAAAAGACTTCGCCATCCATTTAAAATGTTAATAATTTTTTTAGGAATAAAACATTCTTACTTTTGTTGTGGTATCACAAAGATAAGGTGTTGATCAACCGATATATTTCGCCTACAGCTCACTACTGGCCATGAAGCAAAACTAACCTGTGCGATTTAATACCTGACTTGATCACAAATGTTAATCACTTAAAGTTGAGGATAAAAACAGAACTTCTACTATTTCAACTCCAGCTTTGAAGCAGAAAAGCAGACTGTTGTTCTGACGGCACAATAAGCGGATTCAGTTATGAATGGCTACACGCGCTACTTAAAGTTAAATTCTAGTATTTTGCCGACAACGTGTGAGGACATGCTAATCGCCCCAATTACTCCAATTAATCTACCTACTCTATTTTGTTGTTCGTATAATGACATTAAAGCCTTCTTTTTCTTCTTCTTCTAATTGCAACCCTGGTGCAATGCCTTTGATGATGATGACTTGAGTTGGGGTAGCCCCAGACCTAAGGAAAGGAAGGATCGGTGTATCCAGCGTAGTTGTCTGTTATATGTTAGTTATATTGTGTTGTCAGTTATCACCTTGATGCGTCATGCTTGTCATTTGTACAGTCATTTGCTTCAATGATCAATTAGGCTGTTAGAGTTACTGATACAGTAGAGTACCGTATACTATATATGTTGCGTCATTTCCTTATTGCAGTGCTAGATCACTAACTAATATCATCAGCACAGAACCTACGGCTGTTGTGATGTGTAGCGGAGGAGGAATGCGTTTGACACGGTGCGTCATGCCTGTCAGGGTTCTTACACATCTATCCCACTCTGTTCCCACACTGTTTGAAATCTGTCCCAGGGCCAATCCCATTCCTTGGCTTAAAAAATATAAATAAATAAATCACCCCCGCCTGTCCTCATACAGCCACCACTGCACATTCCTACACGCCGAAAATGCTCCAACAACAGCTAGCCCCATTCCTGAGGTGTCGGAAGCGAAGCCAGGCCGTACCACTTTCTGCCCTCTGTGCTGTAAATGTGGCGTTTCAAGGGTTTCTCATTTTAAAGTCTTAGTTCAGTTGTGTTACCATGCGGACAGATGTGCTCACCTGAGACACATCAATGCCGTATCAGACACAACAGGTCAGGATCAATCAGTCAGTAACGGTTAGTGGAACCAGTATCGATAAAGCCGAGAGGAGAGCCGACTCATAGGACATGATGTATTCCGAATATTGAACCTGGCACAGTCACAGTTTTTTATGTGAGAGGATTGTGAAAGTAGGGAGCAGCACAAAGACAAGAGTCTGGACAGGACAAGAAAATAATGCTCGTCTAATGTTTTCTCCTGATAAACAGCACAAAGTGCACAGGGATTGGGTGTCACCAGCCAGCCAGCTGCTGCTGTTTTTGTCTGTTCGCCATTAAATTGGTGTGTGAAGGTGTGTTTATGAGGTTAAGAGGTTCAGGTTATGGTTACATTTACGTTTAGTGTCTAGGCATAAAAGTTATTAGTTGTATTATTAATTGTGCCTCGGAAGTCCTTGCAAAAGCCATTAAACAAATGTGTGTGTGTGTGCTGGATGACTTACAGTTCCAGTAAGTCTGGCCTTACATGATCTGGTCTTCTGGCTAGTTCTCAGAAGGACATCGTGTTAATCAATGAGTCATCTGTTCTTGGAAATGTGCAGAGCAAGCCTTAATTTATATTGTTTGCATCATCTCTGTCATAATGAAAAGTTTTCTGACGTAACCTTGGCAAAGAGTTGTGAAACTCGAAATTGAGAAGTGAAGGGCACAGCGCAGTTTGTTCCTATTAAAATAAATGCAGAAACAACATTTTAGATCATTATGGAATCGAAAGGGTTAACCCTAACCCTATTATTTATCGAGCTTATAGGCACACGGTTAGTTCCAAAAACCATTTGCATCATTGTAGGTATGTACTTTTTAATCTTCGAGGGGCGATCGAGTCACCCCAGAATTTTCTCTTTTTTTTGGATTTTTCTCAGATTTTCTCCCTAATTTAGTCGTGTCCAATTCCTCCCTGTCACTAGGCGGCTCCCACATTAAGGCTACTACTACCACTCAGCCGGGAGGGCGAAGACTATCACGTGTTTCCTCCGAACCACGTGACGCCAGCCGACCGCATCTTTTCGAACTGCTCGCTCACGAACCGTTGGGGGCGGCGTAACACACTTGGAGGACAGTGCTATCTGCTCCTTCCACTTTCGTGAGCTCACGGATGCCCCTGATTGGCTGTAGAGCCGTGATTAATGTGGGAGCACTAAGTACCTCTAATTCCTCCCCTCTGAGAGAGCTCGGCCAATCAGCTCTCTCTAGGCCTCCGGCTGTGAGAGGTAACAGCATCACCCGGGGATCGAACTCGCAATTTCCGGATGATAGGGCGAGCACTTTACCACTGCGCCACTCGGAGGCCACCTCAGCATTTTCGATTGTGCTGAATGCACTCTAATAGACTTATCCCAGTATTTCACTAGTGCTCAGATACCACCAAGCCTTCTCAGTACACCGGAGCCATGTCTGCATCGCGTCTCAAACGCCGGCTTCCCAGGAGCTCTATTAATGGCCTAGGCATGTGCAAATGTGAAAGTACAAGTGGTGTTCGTGAATCATTGTGTGTACAGTTTCCAGGGACCGATGGCTCAATAGTCACCCAATATTCACGGAATGAAAGCAGTGGGCTCCGAACCACATCAGTCACGAATGTGCGGCATTCTTTTAAAACGCTTGTATTTATTATTTTTTTTTAATAATGAGTTTTGTGGTCAACTCTGATAAAAAAAATTTTTTTAAAAAAGTGCTGTTCCATGAATAACCTTGGTAGCTTGGTAAATTATGGCAAATTGGCATTTGTCAGCATATGTAGGTGAACAAAGAAAAAACTGTTACTGAAACTTTTCCTGGTCTAGTATGGATTCTTAGCTTGCATTGGTCTGTGAAAAGTTTTCAAAGGATCACCTCTCGGACTATACACTCCGCAGCAGCTTGGCTCTGAGGGACCCGAATCGCACAGCAGCCACCTGATCCCAATACATTTTGACTGCCTGGCGGAAGTCCACTAATGGCACATTAATATAACTGGCCCTCCACCTTGAGCAAGGACTGTGAGGGTTAGCACTATCTTGTAAATGGAATGGCCGTCTGGGGGCTCATGTCTCTGTGCGCCAGGCTGGTTTCTGCAGGCTTCGTCTCCTTAAGCCCTTCATCTCTGGCTGCTATCAGCTTTCCGGACAGATAAAAAGAGTCTTACTCAGAACCACCTGCTCCCTACCAGAATCTCTGACGCCAGCAATACTCTACCATGTAATTCGAATTAGCAAAGCCTAGGGAAAATGTACCATGTGCTGTAGTGATCGTAAGCCAAAGGATGCTAATCTACAGCAATTGTTTGCAACATGGTGCAACCACGTAGAAATATCATGTTTTTCCCATCTTTCCTGCTGACTCTTAGTCAGCTCCAGCTGAACGTGACTCACAAGCCCCGACACTGTTCTCAGTCCCACCACCTTTCCTTAACTCTGTCAGGGAAGCCGCCATACCCCCTCACCATGGATGGATCTTTTGGTGCCTCGTCAATGGCAGAGGTGTCCACAATTCAGGAAATGGGTGCTCTGCTTACCGGAAGCCTAGCCTCCTGGGTTTATACGCAGACATATTTGATATATTGTATGTAACACCATCTTAATCCCTTGGCAGATGAATATTTTATGCATTTGTAGTAGTAATAAGAGAGTATGTATTTACAGAAGCCATCGAGCTATTAAATTATGCATAAGCCACACTGATGCTCATCAGGTTGGGTTTCATGGCTGTTGTCTGCTCTGGATGGCTAAAACAAAAGTGAATGCTGGGGGGGGAGAAAACCTATAATTTCATCTCGGGTGAAAATCAATTGATAGCTTTTTGCAATTAGACAAGGTTAGAACGCATTAATTCTTTGCAATTGTTTGCATTTCATTCCATATTATAAAGACTTCTGAAAATTATATACAAATACAAAAGCTTGAATATGATTTATTATAGTTTTCAACATTTATTTTAAAAAAGGGGGATTTATTTTTAGGTAAAAGGTATTTGTTGTATTTCATCTCAGAGTTTAAATGGTTTTGATTTCAAATTAAATGGGTGTATGGAATATGAATTGGAGTCAGTATTTGTTCAGTAATTTTTTTTTTCTGAATTGCACACAATTACACACATGGCAGCGTGCATTAATTGTATTTTTTGATAAAACCGATGAAATGAGAGTGCGTGCGTTTTGAGTCTGTCTGACTGACTTTCTGTCTGTCTGTCTGTCTGTCTGACTGACTGACTGACTTTCTGTCTGTCAGACAGACAGACAGACAGACAGAAAGTCAGTCAGTCAGACAGACAGACAGAAAGAAAGTCAGTCAGACAGACAGACAGAAAGTCAGTCAGACAGACAGACAGAAAGTCAGTCAGACAGACAGACAGAAAGTCAGTCAGTCAGACAGACAGACAGACAGAAAGTCAGTCAGTCAGACAGACAGAAAGTCAGTCAGTCAGACAGACAGACAGACAGAAAGTCAGTCAGTCAGACAGACAGAAAGTCAGTCAGTCAGACAGACAGACAGACAGACAGAAAGTCAGTCAGTCAGACAGACAGACAGACAGACAGAAAGTCAGACAGACAGAAAGTCAGACAGACAGAAAGTCAGTCAGTCAGACAGACAGAAAGTCAGTCAGTCAGACAGACAGAAAGTCAGTCAGTCAGACAGACAGAAAGTCAGTCAGTCAGACAGACAGAAAGTCAGTCAGTCAGACAGACAGAAAGTCAGACAGTCAGTCAGACAGACAGAAAGTCAGACAAACAATGAGTGAGACAGACAGAAAGTCATCCAGACAGACAGACAGACAGACAGACAGAAAGTCAGTCAGACAGACACAGTCAGACAGACAGACAGACAGAAAGTCAGTCAGACAGACAGTCAGTCAGACAGACAGAAAGTCAGACAAACAATGAGTGAGACAGACAGAAAGTCAGCCAGACAGACAGACAGACAGAAAGTCAGTCAGTCAGACAGACAGACAGACAGACAGACAGTCAGACAGACAGTCAGTCAGACAGACAGAAAGTCAGACAAACAATGAGTGAGACAGACAGAAAGTCAGTCAGACAGACAGAAAGTCAGTCAGACAGACAGAAAGTCAGTCAGACAGACAGAAAGTCAGTCAGACAGACAGACAGACAGACAGTCAGAAAGTCAGACAGACAGACAGTGAGTCAGACAGACAGACAGACAGACAGACAGACAGACAGACGGATGGATGGATGGATAGATGGATGGATAGATACTTTATTGTTCCCAGAGAAACCTCTATCCAAACTGTATATCTTACATGCTGAATAGTCAGTAGACACAAGGTAATTGTGAGAGCTGATCAAGGTTACTAGTGCAATGCTAAAATACAACAATACATGTAGTGCAGTATAAAAGCATGTAAGTCATGAGTCATGATCATTTAAATAAGGGAATAAATTAATAATAATAAATGAAATGCAGTGCAACCCTGGATGTGCAGTTGTATTTGTGACAAAGTAACAACAGTGCAAATACAGTAGTAGTTAATTTGCAAAGAACAGCATGAAAGTGACAACTACCTGGGGCTAAAGCGTATTGGTGTAACACGTAATACTGATTGACCAGGGAGCAACATGAACATGAAGTATGGAACCATTGAATCCACAGCTAAAGTCTAAATTGCCCAGCATGTCATTTTGCCATTGTGCCAGGCCCCACATGCCATCTCTGTGTCCGGCCCTCCCATCTGTCGCCCTGCCAAGCTGACAATGACCGGTCGTCAAAGCCCAGCTGAGTGTGTGTGTCTAACATTCGAAGCAGTCTGCAAAAAGAGACAGATGGAGTGAATAAGTTCAGAGAGTGAGAGAACCCAGGATATGTGTAAATAGAAATAGAAAGGACAAAAAAAAAATATCAAGAGGAGAGTTGGCCAAAATGAGATTGTTTCATTCATTCAAATAACTGCATATCAATTTTTTGCCTTCCTCCTCAGACAAGCAGACTTCACTTTACACCTCGTCCAGATGCTCAGACTGGCAGCGAGCGTGTTGCTCGAGTTTGTATGTCGGTTTAAGAATGTTTCTTGCTGAGCGCGCACGGCCGTCTGTGCAGGGATTTCACCTAATGCAAATGCACCGCTGGTCCGCTGATCCACGGTGTGACTCAGAAGCTCCACTAAAACACCCACACCCCAAACACACAAGCACATACACACATACATACATGCACTTCTCAAAAGTACTGACTAGCTGGAATCAATGTCAAACTTTTTCGTTGCTGACGTGCACTTTTTTTTTTTTTTTTTTTTGAGCATTGGACTTGTTTGTGGCTCGTTTCGCACAGCTGGTCATTTTCAGTTTTTTTTTAAATTATTATTTAAGATAATATTCCTATATATTCCTATATATATAATTTTTTTTTTTTTTTCTTTTTCCATATCCCAATCTACCATAAAATATCCCAGTACCAGGTGCGGTGCAGTCCTGGGTGATTATTCAAGAGCAAGCCCTCTTTCCACAATAGCTAATAACATTTTGATTATCTTGCTAATCCCGTATATTTGGTTAATCCGCCTGCATTAAGGTAATTTGCATGAGACGCTGATTATTCTCTGGAGCTGTAAGATGGGGAAATGCTCATCAAGGGAATTTCCTCAGTTCAGCTTCAGGTCAGGCTGGACTTTAATATGCTCAAGAGCTCTCCCTCTTTTTTTCTGCTCTCTCTCTCTATTAATTTCCCTCCGATGGAGAAAGCACGCCTTGGCTGTGTTCCCACTTCTGCATTTATATCATTTTACTACTGGGTTTCCCTGTTGCTATTTTTTCTTTTTTCTATCTGCTATGTTTAGACAATCATCTTATATCTCATTATCTCTTATTAAATATTTCTCCAGACTCTTTTGTTTGGTTATGCCACACCTGGAAATCCCCTTCAATAACTGCTCCGAGTCGGGGTGTCTCCCCAAACTCATCAGAGTAAATGTTAGCACTCTCATAAATTGTTTTCTCGCTCTTCCGGTTTTATAGTGGGTACCGATCAACCATTATTAGCGTTCAGTTTGATTACGCTGGACATCCAGTTAATTTATAACGCCGAAGATCATGATAGCTTTCATATCTCGCATCTGCGGTACCCCTCTGAAGATTCATATGATGTGCCATGGATCTTGGATACAGGCCCAGTTCATAAGAAAAGAAAATCTCCTAAAGCTTTTTTAGTCTGAGGAAGAATGGCAGGAGGAAGTGGTTGGAGAGTTTTATGTGCATGTGTGTGTGTGGAGGGGGGGGGCGGGTGGCAGGCAGTTATGCTGTCATACCCAAGGGCACCTGGCAAGTCTTAGGTTAGCCTCCTCCCCCAACCCTTCACCCAGACATACTTCTACTACAACAGATTTTTTTTTTCTTTCTTTTTCTGGCAAGCTTTCAAATACGGCTCAACGGTTTTTAGAGTATTCGAAACGTGTTTCAACAGAAAGATGAGTGAGGGGGTGGGGGGGGGGATAAGTCTACACTTATCAAAGCAACCCACCCTGTGGCATGGCAGTTGAGCTTCCACTTATCATAGACACAAGCAGAGCTCTTTCATAGTGTAGCAATACAAAGAGTCAACCCTCAATGCTTCAGGTTGTGGCAATCTTTTTGTGTACTCTTCGCTTGTATGAATGCGACCTGAAAACCAAGAAATAGTCGTTGGTGCTACCGATGTCCACCTTTTACCCTTGAGCTGAACATCCGCCTTAGTGAAGCGTACACTGAGCGTACTGTATGTGAATGCTTAGACATTGTATCAGTTATAAAGGATGTAGTGCATGAGATCAAGTAAAAAAAAAAAATTTGGGATGGATTATGATTCTAGCATCCTGAAAAGTATGATTCATAATCAGTAGGGATGAAGACTGATTATGAATGTGAATGCATGTTTTTCAGACTGAGTATGGGTATGAATGCATGTATTTTGTAGCTGTTGATACTTAAGCTTAACTGAGTAACCTACTTCGATTTAATGTAAATGATTTTTTCTTTTTTTTATTTGGTTGCTTCAACATGTGCATATGTTACGTCTCATTCAACATTCAGCATTCATTAGAGGATAGTGTGGGTTAGCAGGCTGAAAAAAAAAATGTTGGGTTTGTTGGCTTACTGCTGTACGCTGCTATCAGCAGACACTAAGTACTGATTTTTATGTTTAAGAGGCAAACTTTGGATTCGATTTCAGTTCCATTTGATTGAATACCATTAAAGCTTCTCGTCTGATTTTTCTTCAGAAGCTGTATTTCTTTTTGTTTTTGAAGCATTAAAACTACCAAAAGGATCTAAGTCTGTATATATTACGTTGCTGATGGTTGTGATGAACTTTTTTTTTTCTTACAAAGCTTCTGCTCCTCACTGTCGCCTTGCACCGCCAGGGTCCGGGTTCGATCCCCGGCCAGGCTCGATTCCCGTCTCTGTGTGCATGGATGTTCTCCCCATGCTTGGTGGGTTTCCTCCGGGTACTCCGGTTTCCTCCCACAGTACAAAGACATGTAGGTTAGGCTAATTGGCGTTCCCAAATTGCCCGTAATGTGTGAATGAGTGAGTGTATGTGTGTGTGTCTGTGCCCTGCGATGGATTGGCACCCTGTCCATGGTGTACCCTGCCATGTGCCCTAAGTCTCCTGGGATAGGCTCCAGGCCCCCGTGACCCTGAATACAGGATTAAGCGGGTATAGATGATGAGTGAGTGAGCTTCTGCTCCTTTTGGCTGGACCAGTAGGTGATGGTTGTGCACCAACTGGACATCAACGCAAAAGGCATAGACAGGGAGCTAAACTGTCTTGTGTTTAGCCGGATGCAGATTATATTTTCTGCATAGTATATTTTCTGAGAAGTTTAGATCATTAAAAATGATCTTGCACGGTCTAGCTGTCATGGAGGGGTTTGATCACTGGATCAACAGCACAGTCTTGTGTCACATGTAATGATGAGTGAATGAGCACAGTATCAGAACCAGATAATATATATGTCTATACCCTGGTCTGTATTAACCCCAGAGTGATTAAGGCTACATTCATGTTACCAGCCTGAAGTGACTCAAATCTAGGGTAAAAAAATTTTTTTTTACAATCAATGTGACACAGATCTGATTTTTAGGGCTGTATGAACGCACAAGTCTGATGTTTTCCAGATCAAATATGAGTTAATTTTATATCCGGTACAAGATTGGATATATATCCGATACATGGTCATGCAACTTGAATGAGAATGAGATCGAAATCTTGCCCATAAGTAGAATGTTGACGACATCAGTCAGAGATTTCATAGCAGTGCTAGCAATAGCTGCTAAAGCGAGGCGTCTGTCTTTGTTAGTTCTTCTGGATCTCAATAAAGACAGCTGACTAACTGCTTTCCCAAGCATATTTTTGTTCAAATCATCGCATCCATTGTTTGAAATGAATGAGAGGTCGCACAATTATGACTTTTTAAAAAAAAATTTTTTTAAACCAAGATAGCACAAACAAATTTGCACCGATATGCACCACGCGTGCTGTTTCAGAAGACAGACGCGTCCACATCAGAGTCAGATAAAAGTCACTTCTAATTATGAATGTGAATCGTCTTAATCTTCTCATACAAAATGGATCTGACCAAATAATTAGGATTGAACAATGTGGCTTGTAATGTGAACGTAGTTTTTCACTGAAGACACTTTAGGATTTTCAATAGAGCCATAAAAAAAATAAATAGATGATATAGAATATTCAACTTGATACTGACAGAGTTTACATTGACAACCTTCTCATCTCAGCATTCACTCGCGCGCCAGTTTTTAGGACCGGATCAATGACCTCTCCTGGATCAGAGGTCAAAATGCCTCAGTTGTTTCCCCATTTTAATTCATTGGGGTTTGGAAGCATCAGAAGGTTCAAATTAGCAGACCGCAGATATAAATGCACCCTGGGAAAGTCTAGTTCACTTGGTTCACACCGAGAGCTGAGAAGTAATGTTTTTTACAACAAGGCCATGTGGGCAACAACGTAACTAAAAACAAGACAGCGCAATAGCTGACGTCAGCATAGGTGCATGTGAAAAGCGTTTCACGGCAGTGTTGTTTTTCTGATTCGATTTCATGATGACATTTTCTTCCTCATTGATGATAAGATCCTCTGAGAAGAATTTCGTGTCTAATTATCACATAACTTTAGTGCCTAAAGTCTGCCTAGAGGGCATGAAGCTTTGTGAAGTCACATTGCTGCTTTTCTCCTGAAAGAGTCTATTTAGAGAGTTAACGTACAGTACAGGAACACAGAAAGGAAGAATGCGGATTATCTGACAATTAAATTTCACCGGGGGTCAACTCTTCCCTGATGGAAACGTCTAGATTATGTGTCAGTTAAACAAATACAGTCGAGCAAGAACTAAATCTGAATGCCACAGATTAGAGGCATTAAAGTTGTTTTAGATATTAAAATCCAGCATCGCAAGCCAGGCCTAATGAATCTGATGCATTTTGGGAATAAATTTGGCCAAGACCCGCCTACTTTGGCAGAAAGATGCAAATTGATTGACATGCCAGATGATCAACCGCACACCTTTTTTTTTTTTCCAGTAGCCCATCACCAATGGGATTATCTTATTTGCTTCCTGCTCTCACAAATCTCTTCAATAATTTTAATGAAAGGATTGTGTGACCGTTTTCCAGTCCAGTGACTATATCTTGCTTCGAAAAGCTCATTTTGTCGCAGTGCTTTCATAATGTCTTTGTCCACATATAGAAGCACGAAGACCCAATCAGATCTCAACCTTCAGGATTAAAGATGGTGGCCAGAAAAGTGTACAAATGATATCAGAAATCACATAATCCTTTGTGTGGTGCATTTGAAGCCAGGGCTAATTTTTAAGGGAAGGAAAATAGGAAGTAAGTGCCTAAGACCCTTTACAGGATTCTTTCTCTATTTCTTTATTTATATATATTTTTTTAACACATGGGAGCCTTAGAGGCCCTCGACTCGTCATTCACATGCAATTGTATTACAAATTACGGATCGCACCACCCGCAGTATCTCTGCACTTGGCTGCTTTTCTGCAGAACGTGGGTCCCACTTTGATGTAGAAGCCAAGAAAACTGCTGTTCTGCAGAAAACCCACAGGCCCTGCAGTGGGATCGAGTCCTCTATGGTCCATGAGATGAGGCAGGAAGTGCGTTTATCCTTGTTAAGCAGTTTGTAATAGATAGCGTGTCAGAGTTGCATGTTTGTATGCTGCTACAGTATGACTCGCTCTGTGCCATGTGGGGAAAAAATTGCTGCTTTGAGGAACTTCTAATAAAAATCGATTGGAGGTTTCCTGAAAGAAACAAAAAGAGAAAGCATATGCAAAACGACTACACGCATGTCTTCCTGTCTGCATGTTTGTGTATGTGTGTGCACTATTAAAGTTTCAGCATTATTTTTGCTCCAGCCTCTGTAAGCTATACCATACAATATTTTCAACTATAAAACCAATGTGTGTATGATATAAAAGGGTGTTCAAGTCAAACCTGGACTCGTGATCAAATTTCCTGTGAACGAAGGTGTAAAACCTACTGACATTTACATAAGCACAGTATGATCAGTCTACATACTAAGCGTTGAATGGTGCAATGAGGATCCCTAACAAGGTTGCTTGGACTTCACAACAGTCATTAAACTGCAATATTAGCAATGACGACTTTTAAAACCGTGCAATTTGTTGAAACTAGTGCAATATGTATATTTGAAAGTGCAATTATTATTTTGTCTTTACTTTTTCTCTTGTATTTCTACACTGTTTTTTATTTGCACAATATCTTATCTTATTACCATGAACATTTAGCCAGTGGAACACATGATCCTGATACTGCCTACACACAATTATTCACGAACACCACTTGCACGTTACATTAGCTCATTTGGGAGTTTGCAGTGCAGTCCTGATCCTGCTCAAAGCTGATGTTTCAGCCATTGAATGGGTTTCTGGGAGGCCAGCGTTTTACCACTGCCCACGCGAATATAGCACTTTACAGCACACTAATTGAAGTGGTTGTGCCCCTCGTTCCAAGCCTTTTCCACATATTTGGGCCATTAAAGGAGTTCCCTGGAGGACAGCGTTTCAGACATGAAGCAGGCGGGGTACGATCATGGCTCCGACATACTGCGAAAACTTTCTCCTAGTGAAACGCTGGGGTAAGTGCATTCTTGTAGCGGAGGATTATGTAGAGTCGTAAAGGTAGTTTTCACTCTCATAATTCTGTGCAATCGAAAAGTCATGGTTTCGCTTGAATGAGCTTTGTAAGATGGACCAGTGTCACATCTCAGGTGGATTGCAGCCTCACGCCCAGTATTCCCAGGATATGCTCTTGATCTGCAACCCTGACACTGACAAATGACTGAATCGAAATGACTAAACCATTAAATCTCAAGGGCAATTCTAGAATTTCCTCATGGGTTTAGGCCCCGACAAGCAGGTATTCTGCCTGAACAGTAGTGTAACAGTAATATTTCTGCCACCGAACACAAAAGGACAAGGCCAGTTTTGTGCGTTCACATGCATGTGTTTGTGTGTGTGTGTGTCTGTTCACTTCGTGCAGTATATCACGTATCTTCCCCCTTAGAAAATATCCAGAGTCAGGTGGTGTGTTCAGTTTAAAAACATGAGAGCTTTAAACTGATTAGCATACATTACAGTTGTGCAAAACAAAAGCGCTACATGGGTGGTTTCTCTCAAGCTGCAAAGCACTCTCAGTGTATAGTGAAAAGGAGACGAAATGTGTTTTAAATCTGTTCTTAGAGTTAGGTTTTACTAGATAGTGCACTGCTGGTATTTATGAGGTAAGGGCCCTCGATTTACAAGCTTTGATATTTTTTTTTCCTTGACTGCCTCTCACCTGGAGCTTTTTTTTTCGCGCACATTTGTGACCTCTTCACCTTGCGTTCTCTTATTTTCATCTGCTCTGTATCTGTTTGTGCTGAAACATGCTAAGAGGAATTTTGACTTTTTTATGTTCCTTTAGATTGAATGATTTTTAAAGGTAGGAAAAAAGGCCGGGATGAAACTGTCTTTTAATCCTTCCCGTGCCCATGTCCTCGAGCAGTGCTACATGAAATCCCATTATTTTCAGCATTGACATATTACACAGGTGCTGCATTTAAACACTGATCAGTCCGCTACCTAAGGCCTTTGTTTTGAACACCTGCTCATTTTCGCAGTTATATATACTATGTCTACTGATAACTTCCATGCACAAATTTTTTATTGTCAAAACGTTGTGGCGACGTGAATTTGACAATGTTACTGATGTTGGGACAATGTTGTTTTTTTTTGAAAGTTAGAATGACTTTGATGAAATAATGTCGAAACAACGTTGACTACATGATGAAGAAGAAATATATAACAAATAGCGCCACAAACACATTATTATAATACGGTAACTTGGAAGGTGAGATGCACCTCAGGTAAAATTTCCAAAATACAATTAAACAGTGAGGTAACATTATATCATTAAGTGATGTGTAACGAGATGCACACGCTGTGTGTAGGAAGCTGTTGCATTGCATCCCGATCGCCGATAGAAATTTCAAAGCCCATAAGGGACCATTAATGTACCTTTGCCAGATCTTGTGGAAATATATGTTAATTGCCATAGTTGCTTAAATTAAAGGTCAAAATGTTGTTGTTTTGAAGTCGCACTTGCGACGTCGTGTTTGGATCATTCGTTCAGGGATATTTCAACATTATTTTATCATTTTTAAGTCATGCCAATTTTCAGAAAAAACACGGTCCCAACATTGAATGTCATCGCAACGTCGTTACAAACAAATGACCCCTATCGTCCAGTGTTAGGATTCCTGCTGCTCCCTAGTGCATCGACCTAACTAGAGGGCTAATAAATTGAGGTTTGCTAAGGTGAAAATTGCGCTCAATGTCTGCGCTGAACAGATGTCCACTGTCATGCTTGGAAAAGCAGATTCCAAAATTACGTTTAAGGAACTGGTGACAAAACATTGTAAGTGGACTAGGATGGATAATAGAGGGACTGAATTTAGCTCTGAATAAAAAGGCTCTACTATGTAGTGAATATAATAGAGGGCGTTTAAGTTAAATCGGGACTTTTGATTGTGCAGACAGTAAAATCCCCCTTAATTCCTAAAAGCTACAGTAATGCATTTATCCCAGTGTTTTACTAGGGCTTGGATAACGTCAAGGTAGAAAGTTTTTTTCAGTACATTGGAGCCATGAGCTAACATCTTGGACTTTCATCTCAAAATGTTCCTTTACTTCACTGCAGATTAGGAATCTTCAGTGCCAGTCGAAGGCAGAGAGCTTTCTTGGTACAACCTTCTGGAACTGTTTCTGGGAACTTTACATACAATCAATAATCACAGACAGATGCATCTCCTCTGCAAGTTTCGAGGATTAGATATTCAACTTGCTAAATGTTAATGGGAATGACTGCAATGGGATTTGACCCAGCTCGGCCGGGATCGTCATTCAGAGATGTACAGTATGGCCTTCTTTAACGTTTGCACACATTGTGTTTTCCTAACACTGCCTCATCACCATACTGTGCATGAAGTAGTTTGTAAATGTTAGTTGGTTTTATGCCTTTTCACCTTTATGGCTATATAAGTTTGGTAAGAATTTGAAAGAACTTTCAACCCTGTTAATTTCACAACTGGGGGTCAGGGGTAGCTCAGTGGTTCAAACCCCACAACCTCCAAGTTGCCACTGTTGGGCTCTTGAGCAAGGCCCTTAACCCTCAACTGCTCAGTGTAATCGGATAAAAATGTTAGTCGCTCTGGATAAGGGCGTCTGCCAAATGCCTAAATGTAACTGTTGGTGGCTGTCAGTTGCCAGCTCTGGCAGTCGGGGCTGTTTAGTTCCACCAGGTGCAGAAAGATATGTGTTATTGGAGCAAATAACTGGTTTCATCATCTGTACCGCTTTAATCCTGTATTCAGGGTCAAGGTGGGCCTGGAGCTTATCCAAGGAGACTTAGGGCACGGGGTGGGGTATACCCTGGACAGGGTGCCAATCCTTCGCAGGACACACACTCATTTACCAATACGGCCAATTTGGGAATGCCAATTAACCAAACCTACATGTCCTTAGCCTGTGTGAGGAAACCCACCAAGCACAGGGAGAACATGCAAACTTCATGCACACAGACACGGGAATCGAACCCGGACCTTGGAGGTGCAAGGCGACAGTGCTAACCACTACACCACCATGCCGCCCTGAACAATAACCTTTTGATAATAAATACTGTTTGTAGAGCTGTTGTATAAAAGCGATATCATACTCGAGGTCGTGCTGTCGTGCCGGACATCAGCATGGATGTGATGCTTTCAGCCCCGGTTTCATCCTCGTGTATATATTGTATAATGAGAAACGGGTCAAGTTCAACGTTATTTCAATTACACCACCAATTAGATTAAACGATAATATAAATGTTATTGTTGAGGTTTTACACCTTCACTCTTCTGTTCATTAGACGACAATTCACGGTTTGACTCGAGCACCCCCTAAAAAAAAGGCCTAACTTTGTGAAGATGAGTTGGCAGACCCTGGTATTCTGCAGTATTCACTGCTATTCTACTCTGCTTCTGGCACCAAATCAGTTATTCATTCATTCGTCTTTAGGATTCACTTTATCCTGATCAGGTCCACTGGGTGTAAGATGGGAATATATACCCTAAATGGGATGCCAGCCTTTGGCAGAGCAACCTGCAAACGGACACACTTGGCCACACTTATGGGTAATTTAGCGTAGCCCATCCATATTTCTGGCAGGTTGGAGGAACCCAGAAATCCTGGAGCAACCCCCTATTGATGCAAGGAGAAGATGAAAAATCCGCACAGACGTTAACATGAGCTCGGAAAACTAACTGGAGAGCAATGAGAAAGCAACACCAACCTCTATACCGATTAAATTCTTTTTTTAAAATGCAGTTGATATAGAATGTTACGCTTATAGGAATTTGACAATTCTCACTTGAGCTCGTCACCTATTTTTACATTCGTTTATTCTGGTTGTTGGCGGATTTAGGCAGATATGACTTGGTAATTGAATAGCGAGATGTGCTGCAGGCTCTGAGCATGAAAGGGTGTGTATAGTGGCGGTGTGGGGACCGAGAGTGGGAGAGACGCATGAATAATGCTGTTCAATGAAGGAAGCCTAAAGGCTGAGGGCTCTGTTTTTGGTCTGTGCTGTACTGTATTAGGACCAGAAGTTGAACAGAGAGCAATTACCTTTTAAGGATACATTAGAGTAAAGGGTCAAGGTGCATTTCCGCTAGTTCTTATGTTCCCATCTATTTCTGTTGTTTCATTATTTTTTTTTTTTCCACTTGATCTACTGGGGAGATTTTTTCCCACACCGAAGACAATGAAGTTTAAACTCTGGATGTTATGCGGGTTTAGGGTGTTGGTTCGCTAACTCGCATCACCTTGATCAGAGGCAGGGATCAGCTGTTTCCATCACCGCCACCTTGGTGAGAAATTAGTTACTGTTCTAAGACCTGGGCCATGGTGACAGTGACATACTGTAAGTACTGTAAAGGACACGATTCCCAGCATAGGTATATATATATATATATATATAGCATTAACTGTAAATACATTTCTTTCAACGTGCAACATTAATCACAATTAACAGTATGAGTGTGATGACTTCACTTAATGAAAGATGAAAACAAGGAAACATGAAAGTGTAGAATTTTTTCTTTTTTTTTTTAAAGAAACATAAAATAAAGAACATAAAAATATCCATGCTATATCAGAAAATTGTGATCTAATCAATCCTGATATAGTTTAGTCACAACCATCATATACACACACACACACACACACACACACACACACACACACACACACACACGCACTCTTTCACACATTCTCTATACAGCTTATCATGTACAGGGTGCAAGAAGCTTGCGTTGGGATGCACTGGGATCTTGGGATACACCCTAGACAGGGTTTCAGTCCTTTTGTTGGACACACATTCATTCACACATCGCAAGGAATTTGGAAATGCCAATTAGCCTACTCTTCATGCCTTTGTTACAGTAAGTAGGAGGAAACCCACGAAGCACAGGAAAAAAACAACAACATGCAAACGCCATGCACGCAGACCCGAGGCGGGACCCTCAGCCATGGTGGTGCGAGGCGACTGTGCTAATCATTTTACTGCCGCTTTCATTTAAATAGATTTGAATATGGTCGCCATTATATGAAATTGCTTACCAAATTTAATCTTCAGGTAATTTTTTTGTATTGGAAGATCATTACTAAGAAGTAAGATAATGTACAGTATATATTTTTTATTTCTTTTTAGGTTTTGTTGGGAAATAGCAGAATGTTACTATTAGTAGGGGAAATGTGGAATGTGAATTGAAATAAGAAGGAATTATTCATTATGTTTCTAATGAAAAATATAGTGATGTTAAAAATTTCATGGGTGTACATGTGTCCCTGTGCATGTGTGATAGTTTTATCTCCCATCTCTGTTGCTGGCCACATTCCACTATTCAGTCCTTTTGCATTTGTTGCCCAAGTGACCAACAAATGCCCTATACATAATTTGGAATGAGAAAGGGGGTGCATGTGGTTACCATTGCCAGCCAGTGGTGATCTTATTTCATTCAACGTTTGGACACTGGATATCCTGAATGACCTATTACACGTGATGTGTGGGTAACGGAAATGCAATTATGTCTATGTCCAGCTGCGGCCTCCTAAACTCACCTCTGCTTCATTGTGTTTTAGGGAATAACGTCCTGAAGGCCGCGCGCAAAGCCATCAGTGCTTTCTGTTCACCTTAGGGAACATGTATTGAGAAATTCAGAATGTTGTGTTTGTGCCACGTCATAAACATTGCATATGCCTAGCATAAAGATTGCATATCCGTAACTGTGTTGTAAGTATAAGCTGTGAGTGTCTTAAATGCTCTGTGTGTGTTATAGCATGCACGCGGCATCCCTCTACTTCAGATTCTTTGAATTGCTTGAGTGGGGTGACACAATTATACTCCTTAAAATGAAAGAATGAGGAAGTAACTTGGCATGATATTGCTGCGAGATTCATGTGCCGAAGCATCCGTTCCAGTGAAACGAATCAGGTCGCAGATGTTCTTTAACGAACTGGGCCAAAATACACTTCAGATGGGCTTTTTGAGCATGCACTCATTGGTAAAAGAGAAAATCGAAAGGAGTCGTACCCCCAGGGTGAGCGTGATTGGCTAACGCGGGGGGCGTGAGGTCATCTCCTGGCCATGCGCCCAGTGAGGAAATCTGGAGGATGTGATGACAAATGCGCTGACACTAAAAACCCGCCACTCTTCTTCTGCTTTCTTATAAGGCCACAGCCCAGAGCATCTCTAGGTCAAACGGCCATTCACAGAGTTTATCTTGATGACTCAAGTAATACAGGTTGTGTTGCACTCTGAGTACAACCTAAAATAATCTTTACACAGGCCAAGTGAGAGTACCGCTAAATGTCCTCAAAGAACATGGGGAAGGTGTAGTTTGATGCCTTCACGAGGCACGCCAAATTAGTTGTAATAACAGCATGCACACCCAAATGAAGCCAAGTGCGCTAATATTTTAATATAGTACCAGTTAGACGTATAAAGCCCTGGATACAATCAACATCACCATATTAAACTCTGTGCAGCAATCAAACAGTAAATGGGATTCATCTTTGCTTTGAAGAGGACTCAATTTATTAAGTCTATTAATAGATAAGTCAAGTTGTATTGTACATCAAGCCGTTGTTCAGAATTTTATAATATAGATATGACACAATTGCTCTCTCACTCTCACTCATCCTCTATACCGTGTAGCCCGTACAGGGTTGCAGGGGGCCTGGAGGATATCAAAGGGGACTCGGTGCACTAGGCGGCCAATCCATTGCGGGGGACCAAGCACCCACTCACTCACTCACTCACTCACTCACTCACTCACTCGCACACTCGCACACTCGCACACTCGCACACTACAGGCAAGTCTGACCTGTTAGCTTCACCTGCTCATCATTCGATTGTGGGAGGAAACCCCACCAAGCATGGGAAGAACGTGCAAACACCATACACACTGACCCAAAGGCGGGAATTGAACCCTCAACTCTGGAGGTGCAAGTGCTAAACACTACTCCGATGACACAATCATTAAGATTCAGTTCATATTAGTATGATTTGAAGTGTCCTTGTTCACATATGCTCACATGATGTTTTTGTCCTTGACTATGTTTTCTCTTCTATTGTTAGTCCTTATATCTTGGCCTTGGGTTCATGCTTTGAGACCTCAGCATAAGACTGGAGTAAATATAGTTGTTTTACAGCACATGTTTAGACTATATTGCCCACGCCGACTGGTTATCTTGTTGAACCCTGGCTCCAAGTCTCCTGTTTATTTTTATTATTTTTATTGTCTTCTAATTTGCTGGTGATATCAAGAAAGATTTACAGTAAGATCACAGATTTGTTGCTATACCATAATATACTAGAAAAAACATTCAATTATAGTCAAGCCCCCAGTTTTATCAGTCCGTCAGAGTTTTGGAAATGTCCTATATTTTGTAATTTGTGAGAGAAATCCAGATCAGTGACTGCTTGTTTGAGGCTTGTTTACACTAGTTAACAATTTTTTAAACTAGTTGGTTAAAAAAATTAACTTTTTTAACTAGTTGGTTAATTTAAAAAAAAATAATTTTAGTTTAATGGCTGTTCCCCATGGTTTAACTCTTTTCTCAAAAATGCTATTCCTTGTGCCAGTGGTGTAGTCATAAGTCCCAAATATAATAAATAATAAGGAAGCAATATTACGTGAGAGGGTATGCTGTTGGACACGTGGTGGAACTAACTAACCGCGACTGGCAGAGCTGGCGACGGATAGCTAGTGTAACTAACAGGGGTGAAAGAAGTTCTAAACCCTTCCCGGTACTATGTAGCCAAAAGGTGACGGTAATAAACCTTATAAAAACTTATATTTACCATATAAATAAAGTAGTGCCCTTGATTAGGAGTTAGAGAGTGATTTGGGATTCAGCCTTGTGTTAGAAGCTAGTTAGCTTCATCACTCGACGTAGTCATCAATAAAACAACAGGGAGGCAATTCGGAACGACTTAAAAGTAGTTATTAGGGAGTCAGTGTGTTAAGATGACAACGTTATCAGATGTGTTTTCTTTGCTGGAAGTTCCTCTGTGTCGGTTTTGTCAGGCAGCTGCTCTGCATACGGACCCACTTTCACTCATTTTGGTAACTGAGAGTAATTAACAGTTATTAGATCACATGTGTGATCACAGGAGTGCTTATACATATAGTTAAAAATCCCAGTGCCGCTACTGTCTACTACCTGTATAACCACTCGTGGAATATCTCACGTTCAATCAGATTACTCTGTCGTAACTCACTTTGTATAATAAATAATATCATGCATTATCTGTATGTTGAAAATGATGTGTGACATGCTCATGCATTTTTTTTTTTTCAGTGCCTGCCTGAAGCCGTGTGGCATTCGGAATTTGTCATTTTATTATTTAAGGAACTGCTGTCAACCAATCTAGCCAGATGAATAATGTTCGTAGGCATAGGTTTCACTGGAAATTGATTTAAATACCATAAACCAACAAAAATAGAAGTTTTAGATCTTGCAGGTCGTAAACAACGACAAAAAAAAAACAAAAACGACCAGGTTGACCCTCCAGCTGGCAGGATTTTATTGGGTGCCTTGGTAGCTTTCAATATTGTTTTTTCATCATAACAGGTGGTAGCCTGGTATAAAATAACCCACAAGATGTATTCGTTTGATGTCTGGGGTTGGATAAGTCTGGAGAAATCATCATGATGAATGGCGAACATCTTTATGAACATAATTATAGAGCAATTACCGCATGAAGAAACATTTGCTGCATACATCATGTGAAACTCTTGATATCTGATTAGGTGCTTTTCATCATAACTACTACAGTATACAGCGCTGAGTAAACATTCGGAGCTTTCTTTGAAATCAATTTCTCCTCTGCGTTTAAATCAACCCGAAAGTTTTTTTTTTTTTTCTCCCCTAGCGCGTTTCTTACATTTCTGCCAATCCTTCGCCCGAGTTGCAATATCTAATATTTGGATCTCTGGACCAATAAGCTTAACCAGATGAACAGCATACGATGGAAGTGTGACTAACAATCCCTCTGTGCTCCCTGCCCCACCTTTTTTACCTTTCACTGTTGCTGAAAGCCGGGGTCAGAGACGAGGCTGTGTTACCGAGGCCATTAGCAGCGGCCTTGGGCAAACATAGGCAGTCTGTTCAAACACGGAGCGGAAGCAGCTCTAATGAGGATGTTTACTGAGGTGGAAAAAAAAAAAAAAAAAAAAAAAACCTGGCTTGAGCAAACAGGCATGTGGACACACATCGACACTTCGTTCTTGTCACCTCTCCTGCTCTGGGGCCTGCCACAGGCCCTAATCACACCAGCACACAGAAATACCAGTAAAAAAAAAAAAAAAAAAGGCACATAGCAGTGCCAGGTTGCCACAGGATGACATCTCAAACGGAACAGGGTGTCCCATCACTTGTTAGTGTGCTATTTTATGCTTATCTCATACTTTTTTTTTTTTCTTTTTTCTTTCGGTTGGAGCTGCAAAAAAAAAAAAACGTGTCCTTCAAGCGTAGCTTATTGCTCAGAGCCAGGTGTGTGTCGTAAATGAGATGCTGATAACCTGCAGGAAAGAGAGGTGGCCAGTCAAGAGATAGACAGCGCAGATAACAGCGATGTATAAATAGAAAACGGTAACGGAAGCGTCTTGGGAGATCGCTGCCAGGTTTTTTTTTTTTGGTCTGCGTAACAAGCCTGGTGGCCATTGTTAGTGGTGTAAACACTCTGTAGGCCCGACTCTTGTGTCATCGTTAAATACGTTGTGCTGGCTCAGCAGCACATGCTGGAAGAAACTGTGATCTCAGTCCATCCGTGCTGATAGCGAACAGTCATTAGATGATTAGGGTGTGACCTAGCTAGCTGTTGGTCATGTTGATGATTGACACAGCTGATGACCGGCTGGTGTAGATGTGTTTGTGTACAATGACTCGATTGGACGATAGTGCTAGGCGTGAGCCAGATGAGTTGGTAAAACCTGCCATACTGCCCGTCTTTTATACTCTGTGGCTAATTAAAACAGGGTGATGGTGTGTGTGTGTGCGTGTGCCAGATGTTATTAAAGAAGACAGTTGGACAGTGCATTCATGGTGTGGTTGGAAGGATAGCGCTTGCGCAAGTATTCACCCCTTTTGAACTTTCATCCTCGATGTGAATATACACCAGACTCAAACCATCCCATGATACAGGAGTGTTTATCCACAAATGAAAATAGTTAAAATCGCTAAGGCATCATTAGACAAAACTATCCTCCCTATTGGTGGTTTTGGTCCGATTTGTGATCCAGTGCAATCGGAGGCAAGTGCCTTTCAATCCCAACACTACAAAGTGTGGAAAAGTTCAAAAAGAACTGCAAGGCGAGCACTTTCTCCCTTGTTTTTTTTTCGGTCACTCTTATGAAACGGCTCCTCCGTACAGGACCTCAGACCTTCTCCTCACACAGAGCAGTATGCCAAGTGCAAACCGAAGCAGAGCGCTCGGTCTTTCACAAGGCGCCAGCTAGTTAATATTGCATCAGCACATTTGGAGAAGCTGTTGAAGAGAAAACATGAAACCGTTCTCTGCGAAAGAAGCCATCCGAACACCTACACACACACACGCGCACGCGCGCGCACACACACACACACACACACACACACACACACACACACACACACACACACACACACACACACACCCAAAGCTGACCACCTGTCTCATCTTCATCATGTGTAGTTTGATCTAATGGGTGTGTACCTGCGCCTTCTCCCCGCGTGAAGTGCGGAACGCCTGCAATGCAGTCTTTCTAACTCCCGCCCACTCCCTCCCTCCATATCGCTCGCTCTCTCTCTCTCTCTCTCTCTCTCTCTCTCTATTTGTTCCTTTGTACAGTCTTTCTTTCCGTCTGTCACTTTGTCTTGTTTTTAGTCTGCTTTCTTTCGTCTCTTCCCCTTCTTTCGCTGTTCGGTTTCTCCCTCTGTCTTGAATCATACGGTTCCCTTTCCTCTATTTGTCACCTTGTCTCTCTCAATCAACCCCATGTCTGCTTTGTTTCTGTCTCTCTTCTGAGCATTCTCTCTCTCTCTCTCTCTCTTTCTCTCTCTCTCTCTCTCTCTCTCCCCTTGGGCTTTTCCAGCGCCCATGAGACATGGTTTCATCTAAAACAAACAGTAGGGCATAGGGTGGCACTGCACTGTGCCATCTAGAGGCCGGCAGCAGGAGGATGCTCTGGTGCGAACTGTCATAAATTCCCTGATTTTTGTATTAGGCAACATGCATTGGGGGATGAACACATGCTCATGCATAAACATACATGCATATACGTATGCATAAGCGGTTAATAATCTTCCCCCATATTTGCATCAACAAACTCATTTATTTTGCCATTATTCATGCATGGATGACTTATTACCGAGTGCTCTATATCTGACACTAGAGGCACTATCTCACATTATCTGCCTAGATTTGGGGCAACTAAAGGTACTTGGGTTAATTACGAGGAAGAAAAAAAAAACAACACCACTGGATTGTATAATGTGTGCACATTTACCCTAAGAAAGAGAATGTCAATGAGGCTCTTTAGCGCGTCTCGACTGCTGGGAGCCATGTCCTCTATTTCCACTAATCTATGATAATATATCACCGCAATAGCGCCAGTTCGTCTCAGGCCAGGCATAATTTATTTTATTTCTGGGAATGGTGTTTAATAGGGGTTCTCCCGCTATTAATTCGCAGTCACCTATCTAGGGAAAAGAGGCTCATTATTTCCTTATAAATGGTCCAGCGAGCAGGAAGGGACGATGAACTCGGCTGTTTCCTCGTGCCAAAGGTTCAGATAAGTGCTGATATTTTGGGTGCAGAGCGACAGCGGCCTGCAGAGCAACACATGCTGTGGGGTTTGGCTGCACTGTTCTGGGTTTTACCTTGTGGCTTTTTAAGCCTGCTGTCTGAAATGCTACAGGACAGGGAAGCAACAGATGCACTGTGGGTAGGAGGGAGGAGACTCAGACTGAAGAATAAGACCTGGGTATTTTTTTTTTTTAATTACTGTATATAAAAAAAGAAAAGCATTAGCAAGAATATTAATAATACTAATATTATTAATACTATTGTTATTATTATGAATAATAATAATAATAACAACAACAATAATAATAATAATAATAATAATTATTATTATTATTATTATTATTGTTATTGTTATTATTATTGTATTGTATATATATCATGTCCGATATTTGTCCTGTGATAAGTCTGAATTAAAAATGACACGTTCTAGAAATCCGTCTTTATTCCTCCATCTGTTTTCATCCTTCTCCCGTTGTATCTTTGTTGGGCTGACTGGTGGCCTGCAGGGATTCCGGTTGCGCAGATGTGAAGTGTCTGGTTTATAAAACTGTGAAAACTGGGAGGGGCAAAGACGAAAGGGATCCCCAAGTCCCCGAAAAGGGCTTTCACACCATCTATAGTAAATGCCCTACATGTAGTGTGTAGTACATCATGCCAGAGAATAGGACGTGGCACAGTGCTACTCATTCAGTTCCATTTCATTTATATACTGGACAGACCTCGTCACACAACAGCTTTACAGAAATCTGGGTGGGTTTCTAAGGAACAAGCCATATTTACAGTGCCGTGAAAAAGTATTTGCCCCCTTTCAAAAACATGATTTTGTTTCTGCGTATTTGTCACACTTCAAACTAATTTTTATATCGTCAAACAAATTGTAATATTACACACAGATAACCCGAAGGATCAATCTTGAACAGGTTGAACTCTCCAATGTGAAATAATATCTGCAAAGAAGAGTGGGCCAAAATTTCTCCACAGCAATGTGAAAGACCCACTTCCAGATATCACAAACACTTGCAGGTGGCTCAACCAGTTATTAGATTTAGATTTAGGGGGGTTATTAGATTCGCTTTTTCTCCCTTAATAAATGAAATCAATAATTTAAAACTGCATTTTGTATTTACTCAGACTATCTTTATGTAATATTAAAATTTGTTAGATGATCTTAAAATCCGTTTGAAGTGTGACAGATATGTAAATCGTCAAATGAGCTAAAAAAGAGTTATAATGTCCTTAATGACCTCTGTTTCTCTATTTCTTCCTCTTCTTTTTTTCCCAGGATGCCTTTGTGGAGCTCTACAGTCATCAGAGAGCATCCATGTTCCACCCCTGGCCCTATTTAAAGACAGTTTTCGGCCTGGCAGCACTGGGAGCAGCAGGAGTCACCATCGGCGCCCTTTTTTCTCAGAAGTGATCATTCGGATAGTCAACACCTGTCCTTTTTAAAAAAAAAACAAACATTTTTTTCATCTTGCTCTGTCTCTCCCCTGGCTTATGAAGGCACTTGGTTTATCAGCGTAGCACTGCCCTACTGTTCCGTCCATCTTATGGAGCTGTTTTTTTTTTTTTTTAACTGAAGATGGAGAAATGCAATTATTTAAAAAAATAAAATAAACACAAAAAAAAAAAAAACACACAAAAAAAACCAAGACAGAGTATCTCCCATACTACTATAACTATCACTGCCATGTATAGACCTAGGTCTAAATATCTAGTTACACTTGTATACAGACTCATACAATGTACAACTTGGAATTCATGGACCACACAAGCACAGACGAATGACAGTTAGTTAGTTCTTTTATTGCGAACGTTATTATACATTTGAACTCCTATAAACCTGCAGACTGCAGATCCTTATTATGGTTTTATTACTTTGTGTGTAGCATGGAATGATGGAAAGCAAAAAAAAAAAATTTAAACAAGAGACTGCAATGAATGCTCCACTGTCTGCATGCATAGTGGGAAGCGCCTTTTTTTTTTTTTTTGCGCTGATAACTTTTTATCACCACCACCTCTGTAAGACATTGTTGGGTGTGATTTAAATTTTTTTTTCTTTTCTTTTTAAATTATTTATCTGTCTTTCTCCTTCTCAAATGTTTTTCCAGCATACCTCTCAAAAAGCAGCAGATGCTCCCCGTTTCCCATTAGGCATGCTCGTCTGTTTGATTGGCGGACGAGTCTCTGGGTTCGTCCTTGCCGGATAACCGCTAAGCACTCACTTCACTTGCTTTCAACAGCTTAAAAGTTGTGTTCTGTGTTATACCACACCTGAATGTATAATATTTGTCTCTTTGTATGGTGTGACTCTGGGGACATTTAACCCTTCTCATCTCATCTCATCTCATCCGCTGTCACTTTTATTTCATGTCGTTTTTATTCGAAAAAAGGAAAGACATTTTGAAGGCTAAAAAGCCATCGTGTAAAATTATTTAAGGGGTAGCAGCGGTAAAAGCAGGATCCAAGCAAAGAGATGTAAGTGTGTGTGTGGATGTATGCGTGTGTGTATTTGTAACTATAAGTAGAATGTGTTGAGAGACAGTTTAGTCAGAAAAGGTGGGTACCTTCCAGTCTGTTGCAGCAGCCAGAGTTAAAGCAGGGCAACTGGGGTTAGCCAGGTGTGGCAGGGGAGGGGTTAAGTGGGATGGGTAGGGGGCAGGTCAGGTAACATGGAGGGACTCCAGCTGGCAACAGTGGACTCATTTAACCTGGTATATAACAGCAAGCATCCAGGGAAAAGAAGCTCTAGAAAGATAATAATAATAATAATAATAATAATGGCAGCAAGGTGGTGTAGTAGTTAGCACTGTTGCCCTCACCTCCAGGGTTGAGGGTTTGATTCCCGCCTTGGGTCTCTATGCGTGATGTTTGCATGTTCTCCCTGTGCTTGGTGGGTTTCCTCCAGGTACTCCTGTTTCCTCCTACAGTGCAAAATCATGCAGGTTAGGCTAATTGGCCTACCCAAACTGCCTGGTGTGTGTGTGTGTGTGTGTGTGGCACCTGCGATGGATTGGCACCCCGTCAAGGATGTACACCGCTTCGTGAATGAAGTCCCCTGGGATAGGCTCCAGACTTTCCGTGATCCTGTACAGAATAAGTAGTATAGAAAATTAATAAATCATCATGATCATCATAATAATAATAATAAGTAAAGTATTATTATTATAGTTTTTTTTCTTTCCTGCACATACATTATTTTCACGTTGTTAGAATGTTATACATTTTGTGACACATCTGGACCATTGAGGTGGTCCATTGGAGCTCTAGAATTCAACCCATTGACCTTGTGGAACTTCCAGTCAACAAATCCAGGAACATGACTGCAGAGTTTCCAATGCACCACTGATAAACCACCATAGAAGTGCTTGGGCTCTTTTGCCTGAAGGAATTCTTTTGAAACTAGACAACCTGATCCTGTGTGCTTCTGCTGCTCCTTTCACCCGGAACAGAACCCGAGCAGTATCGGATATACCAGTGCTCTCTATCTGGAGAATTTGCAGACATTGACATTGACCACATCTGACTGTCACGTTCAGCATGGGACCAATAGTTTTCCCTGGCAGGTGGAATCTTTGACAATCATAACAAAGTAAAAATATGATGTTTACTTGTAATGTAATGTTTTTTTTATACTATCATTTAGTGGTATACCTGTCCATTTTACTATGGCAAAGTTTGAGTAAATTAGTTGTGTCTTCAGAATTCAAGTCATCAATGAGTCAACCGAAGTTGATGGCAGAATTCATGTTTCATGTTCTAAAGGTACAAAAAAAAAAAGCGTGGACATAATGCAATTTTAAGCTTCTGCTATGAATGCAGAAGTATCATGTATCTTATGAGTATCTTACGGGAGAGTACGCACTGTAACATCATGTATTTTAATGGCTGCTAATACGACTTGTAGCTCCCAGCAATGTAACATCCTCCACCATATGATGCTGCTTTATGATACAGCAAAAACTGCCACTCATGGGGAACTGTAATGAAAACTCCCTATTCTGTAAGCTTCAATCGTCAGGAAAGAGGAGGGGGGAGGGGGGGGTGGGGGTAAAACTCAGACAGCCTTAGTGAATTGTAATAACACTCTGGATCAAGAGTTTGACAAAATAGGTCAGGGCCCGAGTCGCCCAAAATAACCATTCTGTAGATAAATAATAGTTAAGTAGTGTGAAAGATGTGCTGAGTTTATTGAAACCATTTTTTTTATAATTTTTAAAAAAATTTTTTTTTTTACTGAAATAATTCATTCGTATGACGTTTTCGGGTAATTCTTGGGTCAGAAAGAAAAACTCCACTGTATCTTGTGTAGAATTTGCAGAAATGGTAGCAATCTCAGATGCTAACCTTAACTTAGGTTGGGTTATGTTACAAATGATTATTATTATTATTATTATTATTATTATTATTAAGGTGTTGGGTACACTTAATATTTTCCCGCCCAGTGCTTTCTAAAACTGAATTTGAACCAGGATTATGTCTCTTCTGTCTCCTTGAGCTTTTACAACAAATACAACAAAGTCATGTAAAGAATCATAATCCTGGCACAAGCCTCGTGTAGACACTGAGAAGCAGACTGTAGCAAAAGTAAAATACCTGAAGATGATCAGGTCAATCCTGGAACCGCTAAACATGTTGAAGCTCACATGCTTTGCAGTATGTTCATTTTAATTGGTGCATTTTTTTTCTTTCTTCTTTCTCATACTAGTTAATGGGAGGGGGAGGGGCGGGGTGTTTTATGAATGAGCTACCTGGACACAGTTCCTTGTTGTTATTGTTGTTTTTATTTTTTTTATTATTTAATATATGTATATTTTCTTATACTTCATTAGTTCTCCCATTATCAAGACATTTTAAAGCCTAAATGGAATGTTTTCCAGTTTTATAATTGGAACAATGCTAAAATGGCACAACAATGTTTATTATGATGGCCTCTGCTGTTGAATTTGTGTCCTTCTACCACTATGCATTGTTACCGTTTATGTCCAGTGATAAAGCGTGAAGAGCATCTCCCCGGGGTTTTCATCAGTTCAGTTATTGAAGAGGGAGTGCTTAACCCTAACGAGTGAAGGTAAAAACGTTTTCGCCCAGTTTGAATTGATCTGTTGTAATTTCTGTCCACACGGCAACGCCAGTTGGTATTTAAGCCTGCTATTTACATTATGTATGAGTGTGATTCATGTTTATTTTTTATTATTATGATGATGATTATTATTATTATTATTTTGGTTGCAGCATTTTAGAATTGCTTTCAGCTATGTGATTTTTATATTCGTTTCTGCAATGTCTTATTTTCGGAAAAATACCCGAAACAGTTCCTTTTGCATTGTGAAAAAAAACATGCACTTTTAATTTAAAAAAAAAAAAAAAAAAAATCTGTTTAGGCAGCTAATATCATAGAACCGTTTATAACAGTAACCACGCCACAATGAAAGAGCCAAGCCAGTCATCGAATCCATTTTTTTTTTGTGATTTTATTGCTTCTTTTATTTCGTACCCTGCGTTTCAAAAGGTAGCACTAAATTTAATTACATGACCTTTAAACCTGAACAAAATAATCATGGTATTTTGTATATTAAAAGATGATACCTAGAGGATCGTAGTTTATACTGTACTTTATTATGAGATCCTCTTATTGCGATCATTATTTGTTCTGCTTTCGAAATGTAGCCTGCATAAATCACTATTTGCAATCACTATTGTAATCACTATTGCAAAAAAAAAAAAAAAAGGATTTGTTGTATTTTGTTTTAATTTATCCTCGTAACACTTCGGTGTTCTGATGTGCCCACATTATTTTGTCTACTTCTTCCTATCATAAGCTAACAATGATGTGTCCTAATTAAAAGAAAAAAAAAAAACTTACCATATGTGAGCTGTCACTGAGTAACTGAATCATGAATTTAATCCATAGCACTTTCTCTTCCATTATATTCCATTCTTCCATATTGCATACTGTATAAAGTGAGTCGGTTCAAAAGAGATGTTTTATACTGTACGCAGATTGTGTTCCAGCAAATCAACACGGGATTGAGATGTCACCTCTAGAGAAAGCAGCGCTAAATAAAATTCCCCGCTGGATCTCTGCTGTTTATTCGGTTTAACTCGAGGGTTCGTTGTTGTAAGACTTAAGATTGTGAATAGAATTATTGGGAATGTGATTTACTTCAGTCAGCAGATCACAAACAGCATAGAGCCTTGGAGTGAGGAACCTGTGTGTGTTCTCTCTGTATATTCTCAGTAGTTCTTAGTAGTTTCTATCACTCTGTCATAAGTGATGCAGTAGGAGTCCCACAGCTTGTCAGATTCCATCTAAATCTCCAAAGTGATGAGGAAGATGGTCACAATAGCGCCAGCGCATGATGCTCCCACTCGAAGCATTCATTTCTTCATGTCAGTTAGGACAACTGGGACGGCGCTCAAACTGCACGCAGCGCTCCCGCTGGAAATCTCCATCATTAGACATTACACCAGATTAACCTCCTCCTGCATTCAAAGCCCTGCAGCCGATTCGCAACATCCTCTTTAGAGAAAAGGAATGAGAAAGTTTAGCGTGGAGAGTTTAGCTCATGGGAACGTGAAGGCGAAATTAGCTCAGGTTTTAGAGTTCTGTGTACAAAATACTATTCTCTCAGCACATGAAATATTCAAATATGTATTAGAAATTTTTTATGCTCCAAGCATCCCTGCTTAAATGTGATGACATGATTTATGACTATTTGAGAGAAAAAGCTCTAATTACAAGCAATCAATGCAAGTAATATTTTTGGATGGGATATTTACATGTATATAATCTCATAATATCATCTGGGAGATTCTCTCAATAATCCTATATTTTAAAATAACCTGTCAGAAGTCTGTCATATTTTAGATTTAAACCTATTACAAAGAACATTATGGGTCTTATTTGCATGAGACAGGATTATACAAAATAACCATATTTAGTAAGAAAGCATTTTTCCTACCTGCATTTGGTAATCAGGGTTATGCATGAATTTGTCATGAAATTCAAAATCTGCCCATTTATGTAGGCAAGATTTTCCCAAACACTTTGTACGTGTAAAGAATAAAATCCGACATGGAATGATGTTATAGAAAAATAATAAATGACGGTGTGCTTGATGTGGCCTGATGTGAAGCAGAGATCCTCTTACCAGTACTAAAGATCATTATTTGAATTTAACAGCATGTCCTAAAGTTATCTATCCTACAGGTGATTGGGTCATCTGATACCACCTTCCATCACTCTTCTTCTTGAACAAAGAGCTCTTGCATAACATACAGTAGAGATATGTTTTGGGTTATTGTCCTGTTGGAAAAAAATTGATGGTTCCACCAAGTGCAAACCGGATCGGATGGCATGCCGCTGCACCCCAAAACCATCACCACACCTCCTCCATGCTTGACAGTGCTCTCCTAGCAGAGACATGGCAGTTACAGTGGAACCAAAAATCTCTCAATTAGCCGTATCAGACCAAAGGACAGTGTTGCATCATCTAATGTTTATTCCTTGTGAATTTTGGACCAAGAAGTCTTTTCCGAACAGTGGATGTCGAAATTTGTCTGCTGCTTGAACTCCGAGAAGTATTTATGTGGGCTCTAATCTGAGGTGCTGTAAATCAGCTGATACGTCTAATAAACTTATCATCTGCAGCAGAGGAAGCTTTTGATCTTCTTTTCCTGGGACGGCCCTCATGAGAGCCAGTTTCATTACAGCGTTTGATGCGAATGCACTTGGGGATACAGTATATAAGATATAAGTTCTTAAAGCAATCATGGATTGTCTTTTCCCTTTATTTGACAACTTTTTTATACAGTAGTTGCTAATAAGGATATTGACTTTTGGACTGGGAATGTACATAACAGCAATTAACTGTCACTCCATCCTTGAAGTTAATTGGACAAACATATTCTGCTTGCCAACTTTTCTAGAAGCTGAAAAACTCTCCATCCTGAGGACTTTACCTTTAACTCTGACTGTTATAAAGCTCTGGCACTGACTCTTCTGTCTCTTCATGCCTTTTAAACTTTTAATAAAGCCACCCAAGTTTATAAATTGTTACTTTAGAAACAACAGTTTATGAGAATGCATTAATGTTAACCTGTGATTCTAATTAACAAAAAAAGAAAAAAAGAAATTGAATCAACAGCTTATTGGGATTTTAAAAGGTTTCATTAACACAAATGAACCATTTAACATTATATCATGGACAATAAATTGAATTACAGTTTTTGATTTCTATCTGATCTATAGTTTTATCATTACAGTTAGTAAAATGACACCTCATGTACTCTATATTCTTGACATTCGTGACATGCCTATTCAACTTATAAATAAACTGTTTTTTTTATCATTGTTTTTAATTAGTCCTACTAATCAAAGTTTGAAGCCAAATTATGTTTCCATATGTTTGTATTTCTATTTGAAGTCTAAATGGTACACAGAGACACCCCTCTCTGTTGAGGGTATTTCGTGTTGATCTCAGTTTGGGTTATGAGTAACCAATCTCAGCATGACATTGCAACAGTATGACTTTCATAAATGTGTAAACTGTTAGAAACTTCAGAATTTCCATTTGTAAAGTGACTTTAGCATAAATGAGAAACTCTTTAAGTGCTGAAAATTTGTGTTAAGTTTAGCTTGTTCAGCCAATTGTGGAGTGTTGGCAGAGCAAAATAACCGGTTGAATAACCTAACAAGTCAAAATCTGTTGATAATATCAGCACAGCTGTGACATCGTAGACACTCGGTCTGCACCCTACTGCCAGTGAAACAGCACGTCTTCGAGTATGATATTGCTTAATTTTGTACCCGTTATTATTTGATCCTTTCTAGCACTACAAGTTTATGCAAGTACTGTATATAATTATATTTATATAATGTTGCTATAAAGGCTTAGAATCACTGATGTTGACTTGCTTCTTGTTGCAAAGCTGACAAATGTACCCTACATTTAAACTAAAAAGTGTTAGTAAAAAATGTTCGCTACAATTTTGATATATTCTATAATAAGTAAAATCGCTTAATGTACTGTAACTCTTTCACAATTTGTTTCCCAGTAATCTATTAATGGTTTTCAATGTTTTTATCATTGACAACAATGCCCGTGCCTATATATATATATATATATTGTATTAGTTTAGGAAAACTACTGGAATATATTTTTTACCATTTTCTCATGCCAGTCCAAATTGCCAGAAGCATGTTTTTTTACTGTAGGGTTAAAAAAATAATAAATAAATAAAAACCCCATACTAACTGTATCGATACTAACCTGGGGTGTTACCACTTACTCGGGGAAGAGAACATAGTGTTTCTTTAAAAGTAATTACATTAAGGTACACAGTGTAATTAAAAATTACAGAAAATTATTACGCCATTGGAAGTACATTAACATTATTTAGGGTTTGGTGAAGTAGGATTAAACCGAACAGAAAGTGTTGGATTTTCAGGATTATTCCAAGGACCCTGTAAATAGCGTTATTCTCATGTAGTGTATAATATAGCCCCCCCCCCCCCTCCTCTTTTGTTATTGCTTAACAGAAGATATGACCAAAAATAGATTTCTTAGAAAGACAGGGAATCCCTATCTAAATCAGGTCATGTCCTTTTCTCAGAAACATGTGCAGTTTAACACACTGTAAGTGTGATAAATCTTCTACCTCCCTCTAAATGGTAGACATTTAGAGTTACAGGTTCACTGGTTGCCCATCTGACAACAGTTGTTTCGAATGCACAACAGACTAATGTTACCAATGCCACACAATGTTAGCTCAGTGGTTAAGGCTTTTGGGCTGTTCATGTTTGTGTCCTCGAGCAACAATTTCTTAACCTTAGGCAACAAGCTGTATACTCTCTTGATCGTATGTTACTTTTTAACTAGTCATTCATAGACATAATATGAACATTACGGTACAGACGTACTGTAGCACAGTGGTTCCTCTTGAAGGGTGTTCTCCTGGGGACTCCACAGAGCATCTCAGAAAGGTGACTTCCTAGCAGAGGGGAAATCTGAATTCTCAAGGGGTGAGTGGAATTTTAAATAGTACTCACATCTCATGCACTAGCACTAGATCTATTGTTTCCCTCTGTAAACTCATAAAGGAATTTTAACAAATACTTTTGCACTCTTAGATTTCAATCACCTTTACCTTTGATTACTGCACGCAATGTGGAGTCAGGGTCATGTGTGAAAATGATTCCTCATGCTCCCAGAGCCACTCTTTCACAATTTGATTCCGAGAATCCGCCCATGCCAAAAGGGAAGAAAACCTCCATTGATGATGCAATAACCTCGTCATTCAGTACATTCAGGTCGTCAGCTGACTTTATTTTATTGCCACATAACCTTGCAGAGTCTAGACCTTGCCAACTGAAGCAATCCCAGATCCTAACACTGCCTCCAGAGATTTGTGCAGTGCTCTTCCCTTCTTACCCTGATGCACCCATCACTCTGGAATAGGTTAAAACACTTCCAGGAGCATTTTTTTTTGACCACCTGTAGAAAGAAAGCAAAGCCCGAGAGAAAAAGCAGTAATGAGTGAATGTCTACACCTTGGCACTGGCAACGGCAGCTTACTTTAGTGTCTTTTCTCAGTAGTCAGTACAAATGGAACACAAAATACAAATGGAACACAGGGTTCATTAACATACGTGTAGATTAGGAACATTCGTGTTTGGGTGGCATGCCATGGCTGAAAAGCATATGTTCTGGATTATCATTTAATGATGGCAAAACATGGGTGAATTGGTGACGCATTCCAACCCATTGTACTGAAAAGAGTTATTTCTTCAGGCATCAAGTATCCATTAGTGGCCTCTAGTGGTCAGTATAATGTCATAATATCCTATAAGTAATAAACGGTACCGAAGATCATTTTCAGTGTGCTGGTAAAGCTTATAATATTATTTTTGCACACAAGCTGGGAGGTTTCTATGGTTTATTGGTGCAATGAAGTCTGTAAGATTAAAATCTATAAAAGTATAATGTTCCCTGTCTGGACAGTGAATGGTATCTCTTGAAATAGGCAATGAGTAGAACTTTGTGAGTACAAATGTTTAGAAATTGTCAAAATTTCGGCAAATTGTTGCATTCAATTTAAACAACCTGCCAAAACTGGATACTTTTCAGGCAGTTGACTTCAAGTCATCTTCAGTGACATCATTACAGGGAATAAACACAAACATTAATGGAGATGTGGCAAGTGCTTCACCTAAATCTCACCAAATGTTTAGGCCACTCTCCAGTGGGACTTTTTAGTCTCTTTTCTGCCTCTGTCTGGGTAAGTATTAGGATCTTGTCTTCTCACATTTCTCTTTTTTCCCCCTTCTTCCTCCTCACTCCTTATATAGCACTACTTCCCATGGTTCATTTCTATCTATTTTGTTTCCTCCATAGAGCATGCAAATGTAGTAACAGATGGACATGATACTGTACCTACTGTATGTACTCTGGAATCATTCAGGAAATGACCTTAGACTTACAGTAAAAACCTCTTCTTCTCTTCTGGTAAGCGATCGAAGTGAGACGGACACTTCAAGCAGTTCATCCTTCATTTTAATCTTAACAGTTAGACATAACATGGTCTACCTAAAAAAAGAAAAAACAGTTCTTAACACTCCTGATTATGCTGGGGACCTACGGATGCCTTAGTGCGTTTTAGTTCTTTTTTTTTTTCATTCCTGCAGAAGACATTTTGTTTCTTCTTTGTTTCTTCTCCAGATTCATGCTATTACTCCACCCCCTGGCCAACTTACTCACACTGCAATACACATTGCCTTTCTACTTTTACTCTTTTCACCTGGTATGTTTGTTCTTTAAAAATATTTGGCCTGGTTACAAAATCCTCACAGTATGGCCACTTAAGTGCCATTAACTACAGCTCTGTATCAGTATACTGCATTGTTAAAACACTTTCCTTATCACGGAACATGGTAAATTGCTGCATACCACTACACTCAATATATATATATATATATATATATATTTTTTTTTTTTCTTCTTTCCACAATGCATTTACACACTTGCAGAGACTAAGTTCATGGGTAAGCAATGCACACAGAGGAAAAAAGGTTCTTGTCCTTTTATTATTAACATCTCCCTTCTACCTCCCCTGCTAGCCTGTGATATGTTTCAGACCCCCAATACTGAACTCTCCCAGCCTCATCCTTAAGCCCTGGGGTTTTCAGTGCCTCTGGTTCAGCCTAAAGCTCTGAACTTGAAAGCCTGATTTTCAAACAGAATTTCTATTTGATTCTTGTGCACCAGAACTTTTCACACAGACTCAGAGATTGTTATCCGGGTGGGCTGGACAACAGGCTACGCTTTTTAGCGGTGTTGCTGATTTAGTATTATGTCCATTCAATATTTTTTCATTACTTTTTTTTCCCTTAAAAAAAAAAAACATGAAGTTGAAAAGGAAATAAAAACTTAAACTAGCCCATTCTTGAGTATAAATCTGATCTCTGTGACATCGACCATGGCAAGGTTGTTGGTTCCAGACAGACTGGGCTGACTTTTTTCAAAAACTGTTGTTCCCCTGAAGTTTTTATGCACTAAAGTCTCTAGAGTTTGCACAAAACTGTCTTCAAAACAGCAGTTTTCTGCAGCTGGCGATGCCTCATTGAGTAGAGAGTTCCTAAAGAGAATGGCCAGACAGGTTTGAGCTAACAGGAAGGCAACAATAACCGAAATAATCACTTTTAACCGCAGTCGTGAGTATTGTCTCATAATAGAGAGAGAAAAAAAGATCCAGTTCCACTTCTGTCAGACAGGTGAAGATAGGAAAAAGAGAAACGGTGACTGAATAAGAATATCTCTCTCTCACTCACTCATTGTCTATACTGCTTTATCCTGTATACAGGGTCATGCGGGCATGAAGCCAATGCCAGTGGACTTGGGGCACGAGGCGGGATGGCAATCCATCGCAGGGCACATACACACACACACACACACACACACTCATGCTCATTCACACACTACAATATTTTGGGAACGCCAATGTGCATGTCTTTGGCTTGTGGGAGGAAATCGGAGTTCCCAGAGAAAACTCAACATGCACTCAACTTGGCCAGGAATTGAACCTGGACTCTTGACGTGCATGTTGAGGTGAGGTTTGGGAAACTGATGAGGCCTTGGGAAGGCTGTAGCAATTGATAGGGATCTCATTTTGGGGCTGATTGCAGGCAGGGCAGGGCAGGTAGATAGTTGACTCTAAGGAGGAAAAAGATCCACAGGGCAAACCATGGTCAGGGACTGAGACAGAATATACATAATTTCAATAACCAGTCACAAAAGATATGCAGTAGAAAAATAGTACAAGACAGGGCCGAGTCTAAACATGACTTGATATTTGAAAAACAGATTTGCAGAATAACAGACTATGAACAGGTCGTAAACAGATCCAAAGCAGGCAAAATCAGTTTCACAGGCAAATCCAGGAATGGAATGAAGCTTGGAGAGCTTAAACAAAATATGGAGAGACATTCTGGCATAGAGTGAGCAGTGGCTGTGGTATTTGTAGAGCAGGGAGACAGGTTGACAGGAGACAGGTGGAGCTGATTTAAACATGGTGGCAGATGGAACAAACCACTGGCAGGGGTGAACTGCAACTTCAACTCGAGGAAAAAAAAAAGAAGGTGAATAAATAATTAAATCAGAATCAGAAGATCCTGACAAAATAGAACTAGAAAAAAAAAAAAAGAAAATTACGAGATCATGACACACAGATGCATGGAAAGCTCTTCCAACAAGACAGAAGCAATCAGATACAATGTTTAAATGACTAATATTTACATATTAAATGGGTTATCAAAGGTTCGCACCACTCCTCTCATTCTCAGGACAGTCTGTCCCAGTTAAGGGGTTTACAATGTGCTTCTTTATTTCAGTTGAGCTGTTATTCCAATTATTAGAGGAACATAAGGGTCCATGTAAACACGCATACTCTATTGTCATGTAAACGTCTAGGCAGAGGCAGTCAGAATTGAATTTAAAGTTTCCTGATACTTCATACATTTTATAATATCATATATACAATAACCACAGATCATCCACCAAACTATTCTGTGTTGATTGTATACTTGACCAACCTTCTAGTTAGATTAAAATAAAAAAAAATGTTTTCTTTTGGCATACCGTACAAATAGGTTGTTGGCCTGGAAACTTGGTAACCCTGAAATCTCACCGTCTTCTGCAAATCCCCAGCTGTGATACTTGGACAGATTTTTGCCTCAGTAACCTCCCGTCTCTGCATGGGGACAAGATACATTTATATCTTCCAGTTTATTTTTTATTACTGCCCTATTTTATAATCCTTGCTGATTTGTGAAGGGAGACTTATTTATATATTTTCTTATTCTCATCATATTGATGAATAAATAAGTAAAAAAATAAATAAATAAATAAATTATATATAAAATCTAAATAGGAACATGAACATTTTCATAACAGAACAGTACAGAATATACTTGTATATACGTTTTAAACAAACAAAATAAAGAAATATTTGAGTGGGAGAAATGAATATTTTACTATCTCTCCTCTGTAGAAGGAGTCTAAAGTAGAGGGGATATTTTTGGTGGGAAAAATGTTTTATTTTATTTTTATTATACAAAGGTTATTATTTTTTTCTTATTTAAGTATTAAAGGTTAGATTTCTGTCATATACTGCATATGCGCTTACGTTAATCTACCCCCAAAACTTTTTTAGTATGTTTTGGCTGCCTTGTTTGTATATATTGTATTGTATTGTATATATAGATTGTATATATTATTGCTTTTATTTTATAGACGCATAATTACAATAATAATAGTAAAAAAATAAGTTGGATTGCATACTTTTATTACGAGAACCAGACCCCATCCACAGCACCACAATATCCTCATTGTGCACAAGAACTATCAGGAAACAATAGTGAAAGAATTTATGCATAGAAGACAAAGACACTTGTTCTTCACGGCTAGGGTGGATATATGTAGATCTCTCGCTTACTTGGGCTCTTCCATTCTGACACAGAGAGCCTAGGTCTGGCCATCTGCTAGTTTTAATAGGTCACCAACAGACACATTTCTTCTTGAAGTGTGCAGGGTGCTTGGGGGACCGCTGAGACAATGACAGTGCTGTCAGTGCACAGCGGTATGCTGGGAACGAATGTGCACGACATGAGCAAGGAGCCAGAAGATGATGCCAGGGTCTGCAGGGAGAGAGAGAGGGAGAGAGAGGGAAAAAAAAGGGGAACGGAAGGGGAATGAAAATGTTTACAAAGGCAACCGGTGCAAAAAAAACCCCACAACAAACTGCTGCTGCTGCAGATGCAGATACAGACTCCCAGAGCAGGATCAGTTCATTTCTGGCACACTGGGCAGAGAATAAGTGAATTTCCATTGTAAATGTGCCTCCCTGTACACTTTAGACGTGGTGCTAATTAAAGTCACATTAGGATGATGGGGAAGTTTCAGCTAGGTCTCGGATATGTCATTCTGGAGGGAAGTCACACTGTATGTTGAAACTCTTCTAATTCCATGGTATTTCCTGATTTTTTTCTTCTTATTTATTTATTTCTACATTTTAATCCAATGCTGAAGGCATCCAAAATATGCAATTATCTCCTTTGATATTGAGATGTATTTGCTACTTATGTTATGTAAAGCCTTCATAACGGCTCTAATCAGAGGTGCTAAATGTTAATTGGTTATTTTTGAGGCTGGTAACTTGAAATGAACTTAAACCAAAGTTTTGGTCTTGCTTTCCTGGGAAGGTCTTCATGAGAGCCAGTCTCATCATGGTGCTTGATGGGTTTTGCAAATGCACTTAACAATACTGTTCTTGCAAAACCTATTCCAGAACAGCTGACCTTCTTAAAATCTTAAAATAGCAACTGCTGTTGTTGTTGTTACTTACTTGCCCAATTCCATGTTTATATTATTATTATTATTATTATTATTATTATTATTATTATTATTATTATTATTATTATTATAGGTTATTTAATAGTTATTTTAATAGACAAAAAAAACAGTATTGTACTAGAATGTAAAAATTTAAATAAAATTTTTGACTGGTACTGTATAATCTTTATTCCATTCATGGAACATCACATTAATACATAGGAAAGTTAAGCTGAATGTAAAATAACATTATCAAAACATCTATATGGTATTAATAAAAGCACCATATACACAGTCACAGAGATTTCAATGCCAGTCCCAAACCCAGATAAATCGTGATGCTTAAGTGTCTTTAGATCAAACAATCCGATGTGGCGATCCCTAGAATAAAGGCACAATAGCTCAAGAGAAAAGATTATTGTAATGTAATGAAGTACAAATACTTTGGTACTATACTTACTATATGTAGAATTTTCATTTACAGCTCTGGAAAATAAAGTGAGACCACTGCAGTATAATCAGTTTCTTATGTTTATTGTTCTTTTTTTCTTACAGGTGGATGTAGTGGTCAGATGAACAGTTTTGTAAAAAAAAATTTTTGTGAACGGCGGACAATTTTTCTCCTAAATTCAAAATATAACTATTGTTATTTAGAATGTATATTGTGTGTGTGTGTGTGTGTGTGTGTGTGTGTGTGTGTGTGTGTGTGTATATATATAAAGAAATTACATCACAACACACAAAAATAACCCAAGATCATGCAGTATTCGCAGAGTTTTAATAACTCAAATAAAACAAAATGCAAATAATTTGTAAACAAATTGTGTTCATGCTTTGGCTAAATAACATTAAGGAATCAGTATTTGGTGGAATAACTCCAATTTGCAGTTACAGATTTCATGCATTTGCTCTCCACCAGTTTTTCACATTGCTGTTGGGTAATTTTATACCACTCTTTTTGCAAAAAAAAAAAAAACTAAGCAAATAGCTCGGCTTTGCTTGATGGTTTGTGATCATCCATCTTCCTCCTGATGACATTCCAGACGTTTCCTGGAGTAAATTGCAGTGGTCTCTTATTTATTTTCCAGAGCTGTATCTGTACTTTACTCTGTTATTTAGTTGTCTAGTTTCACTTTTACTCAACTACATTTCTTTAATAAAATTTGTACTTTTTTCCCCATCCATACATTTCCTCTAGGCATCCATATTACTCATTACTGCATCAATATAGGCCATATAATATATTTGTATACATATTTTATATATTAAATCTTTAGGAATTGAGTTTAACTAATATAAATCTCTAACCTTTTTTTGTGGGGTGTGAAGTAAGATGCTGAACAATTGCAGCACAGCTCGGTATGATGGTGCATTTGCCCTACGTTGTTAACCATCCACTAAGTTGGAAAAGACACATTCATTTTTTTTCCCACCAGTGCAGCTTTTGAAATGGGGAAACAAAATTAAATAAAATAGAATAATAACCTCGGCTTGTTTCGTGCTCAGCCTGTTTTCAGCACCATGCAGGAGCCCATTCCACTCACTAGCATGTTTTAAAATTCAATCATTACAAATGATATGCACATAATATTTATCCTGGTGTGATTAATTATATACAGAATGTATTTGGTTTCTTTGTAGTTGTGTAAGAATCCCTTTTGCAGCTTACAAATGAGCATAGTCTGCCCCTTAGTGGGGATGATCTGAAACTGCATATTTTATTTAACTCTGTGCAATTGGAAAGTCATGTTTTATGTCTTTACTTCTGTTAAGGTTTTGCTTTTAAATTCTGCATGTAAGAAAATGTTAACTGCTTTGTTGTCTTTTGTTTGGTGTGTGTGTGTGTCCCAGGGTAAAATACCTATGGTCGCTGAAAACATTAAAAATCATTAGAACTTAGTCCATCCATATTTAATCAGTATGTCGGTTAAGTGCATCTGACAGGACTGTGGTCCAGATTCATCCATCACACTTAGGCAGCCAGTGATGTTCACGCTCTCGATGCTGAGTTGCTGCTGGATGAAAGAGAAATTTTGTAGTGATTGAGATTCAGCTGTGGAGCACAACCGCATATTTAGGGTTTATATTTGGTAAGAAAAAGGGACTAAACATGACCCTGTCAAGGACGTGGTTTTCATCTGAATGTGGTTAATCAACCAGGAGGATCTGGAGAAGGTTAAATGTTGTAAGTAGATGCAGATGCAGGTTGAAGATATAGTTTGTAGTTTTATATTGTCACTCAGGCAACATTATCCCAATATATTCGTCCTAATATTTGTCTTTTGTGAAAACATGTCCCAAGCGGTGTGTATTCCCACCTCACAACCAGTGTTCCCAGGATCAGCTGCATCTACTGCTTCCCTGATCAGGACAAAGCTGTCCTGATCTGTCCAAAGCTGCTATAAGTGAGTTAGGTGTACACTGATCAGCCATAACATTTAAACCTTTGCCATTAACACAACCAAGGTTTTGAGTTCCATTTTGCCACCAGGGCACCTCTGCCCCCTTGGAGTTGTGGGTCTGCAGGGCCTCTGGAGGGGTGCTGTGGTGTGTGGCACCAGGGCATCTGGAGCAGATCCTTTCGGTGCTGTGGGTGAGGTGGATTGGACTTATTCGGATGCTTGGTCAAATTGGGATTTGGGGAGTTTGGAGGCTGGGTTGGGTCTCCTCGGCCCTGTGCGTGGTGCACTTGTGCTCTGGTGCCGAGTTCAGTTTATCTGTCATTATGTTACAGCTGATCAGTGTAGGTGTAAAAACATCCTCCTTGTCATTAGTAATACCAAGCTGACTCACTAGAGGGCATTAGAGGTTTCATTTCTGTCTAAACTTGGAAGCAAATTGGAAAGTGATTACTACATTGTAATAGTTGTCAACAGAGCCGCAACATCATTGATGCTGTAAATCAGAAATTGCTTTCTTCACCTTGGTGAGGGAACAGTGTGCTCGTGAGTCCAATTCCATTTTGCTATGGCCATAATTGTGATTACCTGTATAACTAATTATATCATCATCATCATCATCATCATCATCATCATCATCATCATCATCATCATATACATGTCTGGTAAAAAAGCAGTGACCCTATTGTTAAAAACAGTTGCCAACACAGATAAAAGTGCAGTAAACACCTTTTTTTCTACTAAACTTATTTCTCCTAATCTTAAAAAACCTTTATTGATATAAAGAGGGCATGTTTAGATATTAACAGCTCTTCACATGTGTTTAATTGGTCATTTTGACTTGATTTTTGTTTATAGGTCTCTTCCCAGTCAAGTAGAGTGTAGGAGTCTATAGTTAAATTACTATAAATAACTGCCCAGGAGCATTGGCACTCATTGGTGATATAGCCACATGATGAGGAGATTTTAGTGGAAAGATTAAAAGTCTTTTGCTCATCTGATTAATTACAGCAATTGTCCAGTGGCATTTAACATCAACATTCCTAAACAACTAGAATATAGAGACAGAGGAAAGAAAATTCTAGCGCTAAATGATTTGTCAGCCTACAGTGATGAAATAACTGAATGCTAAGGTTTGACATTACAAAAAAAAAGTATAACCTTGACTGGCAAATCTTTTAAAAAGGAAAGAAAATGAAAATCGGCATACCTTGAAAATGAGGCAGAGGCTAATTTCAGAGGAACAGGTGCAGAATGACCTCTAAACACCAACCTGCAGGAGCAGTAAATTAATTCATAGTGCATAAAGCCATGTGTAATACAGGGAAGATATGAATAGGTTTAAAGCAATAGCCAGGGGTATATTTGAGAGAGGCTGCACTTGATCACCTGCAATCCTTCTTTTCCATATCCGTTGGATTATATTTAAACAATATTGCAGGAGTTCTACTGAATATTGGTATGGCTGTGATTCAGCCTTAGGCACGACTGCTTTAGCTAGTTAGCTCATGATGGCAAGTGTGATATTGCTTATATATCAGTTATATATATATAAAAAAAATGAAATTATTAAAACATAAGTGACATTTTGGACCCAATATGGCAAAATGTTTATTTTCTTAATGCTGGTGGAATTAAATCCGCAAGCTGCCATCCTCATTTTTATCATGTAGGCTAGCTGGCTAGCTAGTTTGCTAGTTACCTTTCATGTTAATGATGCGTCTAGTAAAAATTATGTTCCTTCTTCCTTTTCAATTATGTCTAATAAGGTTTCATATATAACATAAAAAATGTATCTAGTAAATAGATACAGTATATAGTAAATAGAATTAGATGTATGGTTTGCCATATCTGCCTGAGGATGTCACTAATATTAGTAGTAATCACTTCAGAACTAGGAAGTAGTAGATTTTTTATGGTACAGTATAAGTGATGTAATACACAAAATGAAATGACCTGATGCAGTTGTAGGAAATAATGAGTAACATACTGTAGGGGTAAATATGGATAATTGGAGCACTGTCTGACTGATCAAATTGCTAGACTAGATCAGAACTAGCTGTTCTTTAAAACATTGGTATATCACTTAAGATAATTGTTGAAAAAGTTTTACTGCATTTGTTGGCTCTTTTGGAGTTTTTCAAGTTTAAATGGCACAGTGGGGGTAATACCGTGTGCATCCAGTAGTTTCACCAGTTCTGACCAGTTAAGATTTGGAGACTGAGCTGCCCACTGCAAAACAATTATAAACACTTTATTTAAAATTTATTTATTATAAAAAAAAGAAGAAGAAGAAGAAGAAGCTTGTGTTAACCTTATGGTAGAGGCAAACCAGATTTTGGACTGAAAAAGCCTGGTCTCACAGATTCACAACCAAATTTTATATTGAGTTGGACTTTTTCTGTGAGTTATTCAGCAAACACAGAGGTGATGTAGCCAGGATTTCCTGTGTAGTTTTAGTGATGCCTGTCAAAGTTTATGTACTATATTTGTACTTGGGGTAGACTTTCCAAACAAATTGTTTTATGCAAATATTAGCTCATAACAGCTAACTTTTAATTCAATTCAGCTAAATTGATATAAAAGTTTTAACAAATTACATTGTTACAAAGCAAATGTACAGGGATCAAATTTCTAGTTGTAAACAAACAAACAAACAAACAAACAAACAAACAAACAAACAAACAAACAAACAAACCCCTAAACCTCTAATCTTTGACTGTGCATTGAAATATTTTTACCCTATGTTAAAAAAAAAAAAATTACTGTCATGAATGGAAATTTACACATCTGGAAGACATTTTATGGATATAAGTATTTGATATATAATTTGTTGACTGTGTGACTTCACAATCTTACTGCCAGTGTCCATTAGGGGTCCACTCTTGTTCTCTGTTTATACTAAATCACTAGTCTCTAGTCAGCTACAGAACGTCCCAAATTTCTCAGAAGATATTGAACTGCATTGCTGACATCTTTGCTGACTCAATCTTGACAAAACTCAAGTGACATACATGCTGACACTGGATCTGTCAGTCATCTTGTCACCATGTTGTACAACCACATATGTTATCAGGTATATGCAGAAAAACAAGCCTTGATGTGTTTTTAGATGTTGTACATCAAAAATGTTCATTCACATTAACCTTCAGACCTTGCCAACTATTTCTGACTACAGAATCTATCTAAATGTAAACTCCTAGGTATTTCTAAACTTGCCCATTGTAGCTGTTTTCTTGTTGGTCTTACTTCATATAGCATATCTCTTGCACAGAATGTTGCCACCCACTCGATCACACTCTCCTGAAGTTTTCTCATGTGACCCCATACTAAGGTCACACCACTGCTTTCCTATTACAACAAGAACCAAGTTCACAACTTTTGTCGTGGCTTTCTATACAGTATGTTGAAGTGTTGCATCACTTCTCTGCATCCTGACTGAAAATTGCACAGCTGTACACAAACTTGGGTCTTGTGCCTCACCAGGGTCTTTGGCATGTCCACCTCTGTAGTGTAAAGATGTTTGCTTCTTCTTTTTATTTATTTATTAATGCATTTATTTATTTATTTATTTATTTATTTATTTATTTATTAATTATATTATTATTATTATTTTTTTTTTTAGAGTTTATCAATTATGTTAGTCTGACACAGGTGCATGCTTCCCTTCAAAAAGCATTGTTCACGAAACACAATATTAATCCAAATTAAACCAATTGGGCATAAACACAAAATATGCGCACTTGATGTAGAAACTGTGACTTGCGGTGGCTGATGGGTGCTGTAGTCAAGTGCCACCATGACACTACCATTAAAGTTAAAAAACTCAAAGGATGGGACTGGAGGCAGGTTGGCATCCTCATAGCGACATTATGATTGTGGCATTGCAACATTCTGTCAGGGTGATTTTTTCAACATGGGGCATGGTAACAGAACAGGGCATGGTGGCAGATTGGTCATGGAAGTCAGCATATTAACCTCCACCAGGAGCAAGGATGTGGTAGTCAATACATTTACATGTGCTGTGGTAGTCACCACAAAGATCTTAAGCAGCGTGATGAGTCATCCTGTCAGCCTCAAGCTGGAGTTTTGCATTGAAGGCCAACCTATTGACCTTAACCTGAAGCTCTGGTGCTTCAGCAGGCTCCTTAAATGACAAGGGAGAAGGTGTTCTACAGTATGTACTCCCCCCATTCAGAGGTAAAATAAAAAGATAACTTAAATTATCATTAGAGGATGTGTTGAAACACAGGCCTAGTTCCATTAAAACCCTTAAAAAAAAATAAAAATAATAAAACCTAAGGATGATACTCATTTTCGGTGTAATAGAAAGCAGTGTAATAGAGCTATCAGGAAGACCTACACACTCATTATTTCTACTCCTTCATCCCACACTGTGCTTCAATCTGTTTAATGTAAAGTATGCGAGAAGCAATATTCCTATGCTAGTTTATTCAGCAATATACGTAAGGAATGTTTCTTAGGATCTGCAGGGTTCTGCTGCTCTTGGGTTGTCGATGTTAAAGCTAAGCGAAAAAACACTAACATCAGATAGCACACATATGGTGATTATGCACTGGAAGCTGAAGGCAGGAACAAATTAATAAATCTCCAGATTTATTTTTTTCTTGATAATGTCTGGTATTAGAAATGGCAGGAATCCTGTAAATAAGAAAAAATTATGACCGACAGGTTTCAGATTCTTATCCATCTGACTGTGATTTAGATTTAGATATCTGCAATCCAAATGTCTGGAAAAAAAAGCATGTCTCTGGCTGTCCTACATAGGCCAAACTTTATTCCACTTGATAGTTTCTCATCTCTTTTCTTGTGCCACTGCCTGGCTTTCGTTCCTATTGGGGTCAGGCAATATGAGGCCACAGCAATTTTTAGCTGGTGCAATAATCCTAGACCCATCAGAATAGAGCAGATATAAGAGCGATTATAAAGTCGTCTTCACCAGGGACCTCTGTCGGATGCCCTTTTGATAATGTTATAAATGTAATAAATGTCACACAAAAGCCTTTGATGGATGTCATCCTTTGGGGCATGGCTGACAGCAGAACCACTTCTACCTCTAAAGCTGAACTTTTTCAGGCCGACATCATACAGAATGCAGAAGGAATTAAAATGTCTGGATGGTGGAGCATGTTCGTAAGATAAAGGCAGCTCCTGAAATGCCACAAGCGCTTGAGCCAATCTTCTTTCCTGGCTCGGGCCTATAAAAAGCAACCCAAGCGTCAATACCTAAAGATTTTTTTTACCCTAATCCCTCAAAAAGAAAGTTATTTTTGATGGTGGACCATACTGCAATGTCTTTAAATGTGACCTGGAATGATCCTTTTTTTTTCATGATATTGGAATGTATTTCTCTGAAGGTTTCTAAAAAGCAACAATACAGTAAATGCAAGAGGGCAGCAGCAAATTAACGTGACCTACTGACTGTTTGATTGAAAAAGTAAAATATCACAGGGTGTGAACCGTACAGTACATAGCATTCAATCATTTATTCATTTTTAAAAAAACTCATAATAGGGCAACAGAGAAACAGCTGTTCATTTTTTAAGGAAGTAAATTCATTTTTCAGAAAAAAAATGTTTTAAAAATAGATTTACTCTTTCAGTTGTTTCATATTTAAATTACACTTGATATATGACACTTTATTACGTTTCATTATGATGAAGACAGGCCAGTTTTTCTACAGGATATAATCTTACCACAATTACTGTATACTCTGGATTTTATATAATCTTATATAAAACGCATGCAAACAATTAACACATGCATTTTTAGTAATTAAAATATAAAAAAAATTGCAGCAATCCTGAAGAGTTTATTTCTTCATTATCACTTTCCAAAAGTATGAGCAACGTTTAGCATTTTGAACATTTCTAAAAGAAAAATGAATGAGCACAATGTACATGGATTTCATAGAAGTCCTAATGTTTTTTTTCCCCTTTTCTTTTCCCCTATAATTACAGGATCATTATGAAGGGTGGACATTACAGGATCATTGTGAAGGGTGGACATAAGTCCAGATATTGACATTAGTTTCTTGTTTCTGGGTTATAAGAATTGAAAGACTTTTGTCTGTAAGTATAGGTAAAATAAGCTCTGTGACATTCATGGATTGATTTAAGTTAAGGGAAATGATGAAGCAGGTAGACATTATAAATCCCAAAATCATAAAATAGATTTTGTGGCACTTTTTGTCTTCTAGATTACAGATAATCTGTCTGTCTTCCATTTTTGTCTCTGTTTCATGGTGTTGTAATTTATATCTCGGTTCTCATGTCCTTCTTATGGTTCAACTTGCTCAGATTTAAGTTATATTTCCTTTTCTCTGACACCGCAGCATTAATCTGACATATCTCTGTCAGACACCAGTCTGCACACGCAGTGTAAGGCAGTAAGATAAAATGTATTTCAAGACTGATGATTGCTGCAGTGATATTTCAGGGCTGCTGCTGACTTTTCTCATTTCATATAGGAATGATGACATCATACGGCTGTTGCATTATATTGGTTTCTGAAAGTCGTTCCCCCCATCCTTTCTTTTAACCCTGTATCCTATTGACATTGTAAGTGAAAAGAAATTACTTCTGGGATCAGTGCTTTCTGCTTAGCTTGCGTTACTCGAGTTGAATTTGATGTGCTACATTAGACAATGGGATTGCAGCACTCCCTAAGGCTTTCTGTATAAAAGGAAAATAAAACGTCTCCCTATTTTTCTGTTCTCCACAATTCTCTTGAAATCTGGAAAAACAGGTATGTATTATGAAAATTGGGTAAAAACAGTGGAAAAAAATACTGGTAAAAAAGTCGGTCTGCTCAAAGATGTCTAGTACTTTGCTAAACTAAGCATGCTAAAGTAATTCATGCTTTGATCAGATTTTTAGATGATTGTACTGTGCAAAAATCACTCATTTCTTCATATTCAATTCAATTCAATTATGTAGATTAAATTAAAGAAATGGAAACAAATGTTTTACTGTGATAAACTGCAAAGTGATCAAAGATACAATGTCAAAATTGATTGTTTATGTAACAACCTCTGCATCAACCTCTTATCCCCTTTCGTCTGTTCCAACCACTCAGCATTCAGCATCGCCAGTATACTAATCACCGGCCTGATCATCTGTCATCATCTGCACCTGTTTCTCACTTTTGCATGCCTTAAGTTAGGTTTTTTTTTTTTCATGCTTGAATGATTCATAGGTCACTGTGTGGCTTAACAAACAATAAAAACATTTCTCCCAAAACTGCTCAGGTACAGGGATTGGACTGGAAAGTAGAGCCAAGACTACATTTAAAATACAAGAATGTCTGGTTCATCATGCAAAATATGAAGAAATGAGGGGTGGTTCAAAAACAGTGGTTGAAAAAAAAAATACAGTACAAATAGTTTTTATGTACAATACCAGTCAAACGTTTGGAGACAATGTTGCATTTATTTTCTATATTCTAGAACAATATTGGATTGAAATAACATAGTAAATAATATAGAATTATATTATAGGTAATTAAATAACTGTCAGATGTTAAGGACATGAAATAGTTCTTGCAAGAACAGTATTCTCAAGTGCATTTGCAAAACCCATAAAGCTCCATAATGAAACTGGCTCTCATGAAAATGGAACTCAAGACCAAAAGCTCTGCTGCAGAGGAGAAGTTCATTTATAGAGTTACCAGCCTCAAAATTCATCAAGTTTCAGAACCTCAGATTAAAACTGTTATAAAGGCTTTAACGAGCATAAATAGCAGACAACAACATCTCATCTCGAGATTCTCAACGTCAACTGGATATTATTGCATATTTTAGATGCCTTTAGCATCTTGCAATGTGGAAAGAAATGAAAATCAGGAAAGACCCTTTAGAATTAGAACTGGTAGTGTAAATATAATGTCTTCTAATAATAAACTAATTTTGGTTGACTTTTTATGAATGATATACTATGCAAGTGAAAATGTAGATTTCACAGCTGTGAAACAATTATTGATTTTCATGTAATAAAATTGCCAAGTCCATGCAATAATACTGAGAGCGAATTAGCTTTCGTACTGTAAGCATGCTGTTGAAACATTCCATTGAAATCCATTGACTGTGGATGGAAAGACTAAAGATGCCTAAGATGAGAGACAATGGAGCTCAACCCTGTACATTGAAGAGAATTTAAGGGGG
>JAAGKR010001900.1:919-12950 GCA_011419295.1 Clarias macrocephalus
GGGGTCGATAACCCCCAGCTGAGTTTCTATAGTGTGCATTAGTGTTTGTGAATGATTGTTATTCATTGATTTTCAAGGATTCTGTGTTCATTCACCCAGGAATGAATGCAGTGGGCTCCGAGCCACTTCACTGGAATCGTTGTTCACGGACGCTTAAGCCTGCTTCGAAATGATTGCACAATTCAAATGTGGTGAAGAGTTGTCACTGTACTGTGCTTAAAGTCTCCTGTAAATTTTAGGCCTTCAGTCCCAGTTTGACTTGAACGCCCTTATATTTCCAATTTTGTGTTTTTTTTTTTTGTTTGTTTGTTTGTTTGTTTGTTTGTTTTGAGCTTTAAGCATGTAGAAATGAGAGAGTGGATCAAGTCTGCATAGAGAAACCTTTATTCTTTAAAAGCAACTCTCCTACACGGAAAATGGTAATATCCCCTACATCCCCAATCTAATTTCATCCACAGGCATAACTCCTTGTTGAATACCTACAATATAAACTAAGCCGTTTGTTTAAATCACGTTTTTTTTTTCATTACACCAGAGCACAGATTTAATTAATCCGAGGATTCAGAACAGCAATTCCATGAAGATACTGATTGATTAATCACACACTATATACACACCAGTGACTTTAATAGGAATTCCTGTACACCTACTCATTCATGCAGCTATTCAATCAGTCACATGGGAGTAGCGCAAGGCATAAAAATCATGTAGATACCGTCCAAGAGCTTCAGTTAATGTTCACATCAGAACAAAAAACAGTGTGATGTCTATGACGTTAATCTCACTTTATATATTATTTCAGTATAAACACCTGCTGATCTCATGGCATTTCCACATACAACAATCACACAGGATGGTGGAATACTGGTCAAAAACCACCTAGTAAATAGGAGTTATGGAGGCAGAAATAAATACCTTGTTTATAGTAAAGGAAAAAAAGACCTGACTGATTTGGGCCAGACGGGAAGGTTTTGTTAACACAAATAACCAGTGGTGACAGACCGTGGTGAGCAGAAAAAAACGTCTCAGAGTACATGAAAAAAAAAATAAAAAACACATCAGGGTTCACTCTTATCTGGCACGAACAGGAAACTTGGACTCGTGTGGACACACGAGGCGGAAGACGACATGTTCCTAATAAAGTGGCCGGCGAGTAATGTATCTATAAGAAATATAGCATATATTTAATCAGTGTACGTACAGTAACTGCTGCTGTACTGAGCAGGTTTGGGTTTGCAGACTTGTTGTCATGGTAACAAATGCAACAACTAAGCCAGGATCAGTTTCGATCCAGCTAGTGCAGGAATTGACTTATGGAACAACATATAAAAATGTTAATGTTAGTATGAATATTTATATAAATATCGACTAGATTGACATCACAGCCGACCTACATATCCACTTCTACCAGATCAGATACACTAGTAGTAGGTTTCTTCAAACTAAATAGGCTTTAAGGCATATCACCTGTTATGGAGCGCAGTATGGGTGTGTAGAGTAGGAGGAGGTAGCAATAAAATCCCTACGTCACATGTCACGAGTAGACACGGTCAGAGTTCATGTACCCATCAACTTATCATCAGGGCTGAGACGTAGCGTGTAGTGCTTGTAGGAGAGCGTCACTTGAACTTTTCCACATTTTGTTACTGTACGTTACAACCACAGACGTAAATCTATTTTATGCAGATTTTATGTGCAAAACCAACACAAAGTGGCACATAATTGTGAAGCGGAACAAATCGAAAATAGAATAGAGAATAGAAAATGTTTTACGAATAGAAATCTGAAAAGTGTTATGTGCATTTGTATTCAGCACCCCTTTACTCTAGTACCCCTAAATAAAATCCAGTCGCACCAATTAGTCTCCTAATTAGTAAATAGAGGCCACATGTGTGTAGTTTAATCTCAGAATAAGTACAGCTGTTCTGTAAAATCCCTTTCTTCACAACAACTTTATCCCTGACCTCTCTGGTTTGTTACTTGATTCATGATTCTGCTTGTTTTCCAATGTTCTCTAACAGACCTGTGAGGGCTTCCCAGAAAATGCATTAAACAAATATTTTATCTACATTTATTATTTTCCTTCCACTTCACAATCATGTGCCACTTTCTGTTGGTCTATCACATAAAATTCCCCAAAAATGAATATATGTTTGTATATATGTTGGATTGGCACCCTGTCCAGGATGTACCCCGCCTTGTGCCCTACGTCTCCTGGGATAGGCTCCAGGCCCCCCCGCGACCCTGAATACAGGATAAAGTGAGAGAGTGAGTGAGTTACACCACTGTGGTTTTGAATGATGTGATGTTCTTGGACTGAATACAAAGAGAGGAAGAAAAAGAAGACGATGCTTTGCACTTAGGATTAATTTTTAACAAGCTTTTATAAACAGAGCAGGGTGTAGTTCAACATCTTTGCATATAAAAATGGTTAATGCTTAAATTAATTAAGAAGTCATAAAATAAAAATACAAATTGGGGCTCTGGCCAGCTGATCAGAGAGAGATATCTGTCGACATTTATGACCTGAATGATCACGGGAACCACTCTGGGCTCTGAGCCACCTCGGCCAGTACCATCACCCACGGACGTACGACATTCTTTAAAACACTGTTTCTTGCACCGAATGTCGAATGTCGTACTGCGGTTATGAGTCTCATCACTGTACTGTGCTTGATGTATTCCATAAATGATGCCTTCATTTATAAGAAAGTCCTTATGAGCTTGAACACCAGTATAGATGTACATGTAGATGCTGCGTTCACATTACCATGTAACAGATACACACCAAATTTTTCCTTGAGGCTACCACATTGAGAACATGGGAAGCGACAGTTTAATATTTTTGAGTGTGCATGTGTCTGTGTGTCCATACTGCTAAAATACATTCAGCTAATAATAGATCATCTCCGAATGTTTATAAAGTTCGAATAACAGAGCTAGAATTTTTTTTTTAATGCCAAATGGAAAGAATGAATAATACTGGTCACTTTTTTATATATATATATACTTGTTGAAACTGAACTTTATAAATCATTCTTCCATTATTTTTGCTTTAGCCATTAATATCTCATTACAAAGTGATGAACTTTACCTATCAAAGTTTTTACACGTTTCTGTTTATCCGCCAGGCCATGGAAATCAGCCTGGCTTGCTTTGTTCAGCGGGGAACGCGTTATACCTTTTGAACACCCTTTCCTCCTACACATGGAGATGTTTAAGTGCTGGACAGAAGCCTAGGACATAATAAGAGGTAAAATGATGTAAAGACCCAGAATGGGGCCATTTAAAAAAAAATTGCAGTCTTATGTAACCGGCTGGATCAGAGGGAAAGAACATGAGGTATTACGGCTCCAGTCATTTCACTGATGTCCCAGAGTTAACATTAGTTATGCAGTTGTGCAGTAATCGATCCCAAAAATAGAGAAACCTCTTAAAGCACGGGGCGTTCACACATGGCACACCATGTGCAATGGCTGTTGGGGAAGTTTATTGATTGGGGTAATTACAAAATACTATAAAACACTATAGCTGTACAGAGTTTCACATAATATGAGAAATGAATTAACTGGTGTATACAGTAATGAGCTAGTTTATTTTTTCCTCTTGGTAATTTGGTGGTATGTACTGTATGAGCGTATATACAGGTACTATGTACCGACTACTGTATGTAGTATGATGAAATGACATCTGCGTTTTAAATAACAAATACCATGCAAGAGGGAGTGCTGTTGTGCTGGTTATCAGCACGGCTCTGGTGTGGTTGTCAGCATAAGGATGCATTTATTATCAACAGATAATGATTTGTTGGTTTATTTAACTTTTCTCCGCCAATGCATAGCCCTCCACGACTGGCGGAATTGCAAAGCTAGTGCGCTATGTAAGGTGTACAAACACACCAAGTAGTGCCCTTGTTTAAGGCGACACAGAGGGATTCAGCCTTGTGTTAGAAGCCATTTAGGGTTATTTAGAGTTGCAACTGTTAAGTAAACAAAATGTTGTTGTTTGGGTGTATAGCTGCACTCACCCACCCAACTACTTGCAACCTACAGTTGGCACCTGGGTCACGAAGTGATACATATAGTTAAACATCCCAGTGATTTCACCATCCATTACCACCACTCATGTAAAACCTTTTATCTAATCAGATGAACTAATTCTTGTATAATTTACTATGAATCCCTCAAAAGTCTTGAAGGCAGTGTTATGGCATAGACATGCACGGTGTAGCTGCCTATAATACCAGGTCGCAGGTGTTAATTGATGATGGCAAGAACGGCAGCATTGACTTGGACGTGTACAGTATATAACTACCCAGGGGTGGATAAAAGTATTAAGACACCATGTATTATAATTCTCCCTGTGCACAAAACAGGTGATGTCACTAGTAAGTTCTTGCTGATCATGGCAGTAGAGTTGGGCTCATTAGAATTAGTTGGATTAGTTAATGGATGGATGGAATACAGTATGTGGCAGGATTTTTACTGTGTGAAGTAAAGCGCATGTCCACTTGTGCACAAAAAAAAAAATGGCTAAAACTTGTGAATTTCTTAAATGAATTGCAAACTTCTGTGGCAATCACGCAGGCATGGACTGGGCGAGTGACTGCATGGACTTCAAACTCAATATTGATTTTTGTACGGCAACTTCACTGCATAAAATAACAAATTATTCTCGTTATCTTGATTGTCGTTATTGTTTTTTTGTTTTTTCTTTAACTGAGAATGAATTTCACTTTTGTCTTAATGCTCGATTCAATCAAATAAAGATTTAATCAAATGCTGGAAAACTGATAAGCCAATGACCCAAACCATAAACCACTAAAGCAACCCAAGGCAAAGAAATGGGATGTTCTTAAAGGGCAAAGTCATTCACCCGACCTCATTCACCCAGCTGAGCTGCTTTATATTGAATGAAGACAAAAGTGAAGGTAGAAAGGTGGAGACATGCAGGAACTGAAGGAGGCTGCAGTAAAGACCAGGCAGAGCATAACGAGGCATTTAATAAACGTCCATGAGTTCTGGTTAGTGCATCCAAGTATGAAAAGTAATTCTAATATTCATGATTATGTTCGTTTGTCTGATGATGTTTGTGCCTGTGGGCATGGAGGAACTTCTACTTTGAGACAATAACCTAATCAATCAATCAATCAATCAATCAAAAAATAAGCAAAAGTACCAAATTGTCACTGCCAAAATACTTAAAAACCGGCCTAATTCAAGCTCTAATGGCCGCAGTTAAAAAGGAAATATGATATGAAAGATCTAATGCATGAACTAACTATGTTTATAAAAATAAATCCATGCTGAGATTATAAAGATCTCAGTGGTTTAAGAACCGGTGATTTAACATCACTTTCCAGCTTCATCACGTCATCAGGTTAAAAATAAAAGAGTCCTGTTTACAGTAGGTCATATCATGTCACAGCAAATTAGCCCTTGATATAAGATGTGCAGGGAAGTCTGTGTCACGTTGCTCATTATTTATATTCATACGGTAATTACAGCTGTTTGTATTAAAGTTAGAGATAAGACGCAGTGCCATGGAGACTAGCATCACATTTAGACGGTTCCATGAGAACTGCTGCAGGAATCAAACGCAATGCATTGCTGGAAGTGTTGGGGTAAAATATGCTTAGAAAAAAATAAAAATAAGTAGAGTATACAGTAGCTTAGACTTTTGTTCCTCGTACAATATGAGCAAAAATGAACACAGAGCATAAGTTATTCGGCTATTGTATAAAAATAGGAAATGACTTGCCGATCATAGAGCGTTTATTTGCATTGTAAGTTGAAGCGGGGAGGGGGGGGGGGATGGGGGGGGGGATGGTTCATCAACAGTTGCATCTTAAACATTCTTAAATGTAGAGCTGTATAGTGCTTCATAAAAATGTAAATAACTCTAGGATAAACCTTATTCTAGGTGGCATGGCGGTGTCGTGGTTAGCACTGTGGCCTTGCACCCCTAGGGTCAAGGTGTGCCTATGGGTCTGTGTGTGTGTGGAGTTTGCTAGTTCTCCCCACGCTTGGTGGGTTTCCTTCCACCGTCCAAAGATTGAGTGAGTGTTCGAACCCTGTATAAACAGGATAAACAGGATAGAGGATGAGAAACATTATTGTGTAAGAGTGGCCAAAGTTAGAAACTATTTAATTGTAGAATTGTAGAAAAATTATATACTGTAAGTATCAGTAAATATCATGTTAGTAAGTACATTAACCAGTAATCATGTAAGTATCAATCAGAATGGATATTTTTAAGCTTGAGGGTTTTCAGAATGTCACTGCAGACACATCACGACACGTGCGATATGTGTATTCTGGTACTGTATGTTCGCTTATCCTCTCTAAGGAGTAGGATTACGTCCCTTGACATATTTTGGCTTTCTCCATGTGTATGTCTTTTTCCCACTCCCACTCCACCACCACCACCACCACCACCCCCCCCCTCCCCTTTATCCCAGGAGATAACAGAATCTGACGCAGGGATTGTCCATTTGGTCGCTGTGTTAGAACAATATAAAAGTATGAATGCTGGCGACAGTGACAGCATACCGTATTTAAGCCCATTACATCAGTTCCCAAGGATAACAGCAAACACTCCTTTGTAAATTCCAGCATTATGCTCGTCTAAACTGTCAGCCTTTGGACCTTGTATATTCTACCTCTATATTATCTTTGCATACTGAGTTAATTCCATGCTCCAAGCTATCCTTTAAAACACATCAGGCATGAGACCCATGAGACAAATTCTGCCTGCAGCCTAGTTTCATTGAACCAGTGTGAGGCACACACACACAGACATGGACTCAACACGATCTCTAAAGGTATACTGTGGTATCTGCTACCAAATCCTTTAAGTCCTGTAGGTTGGGCCTCTATGGATAAGATGTGTTTATTCAGACGTCGAATTGAGACCTGTGGCATTTGCAGGCAAAGTCAACACCTTATTGCTCAAACCATTCCTGTGCAGTTTTTTTTTGTTTGTTTTTCCCCCAATGTGGCAGGGCTGCTGAGAAAGACCACTGCCATTAGGGAATTGTCTTGCCATGGAGAGGTGTACTACTGTAGGTCTCCAATAATGTTTAACACAGTTACAGGTTCAGCAGTGGGCAGGCATCAGAATGGATTTTTCTTTTTCTTTTTTTTTAATGGTAATGTTGCTACGCTACGCTTGGGATGTGGCTAACTGATGAGCCTTGAGCACCCATGACTGATTCACTGATTGTCCTTTATTGAACTACTTTGAGCAGTTTTTACAGCGTTACTAACCACTGCATGCAAGACCCTACAAGACCAGCTATTTTGGAAATGTCTGACTCGCGGTCTGCTAGCAGTCACTGTTTGGGCCTTGTCAAAGTCATGGCACTTAGGATTAGCCTATTACCTGCTCCCAACATGTCAACTTCAATACTTGACCGTTGCCTTCCTGCCAAATATATCTCACCCCTTGGCAGGTTCCACTGTAATGAGATAATCAATGTTATTCACTTCACCTGTCAGTGGTTTTACTGTAATGGCTGATTGGTTGTAAGATACCCACTCACCTCAACTTCATATATGTTGAATGTACAGCTATAAAATGTCAGCAATCAGAAGGTTTTTCGCGGTAAATACCAGATAATTGTGCCCTTTAAAGCTGCTTGAGCACAGTGGGGGTGCCATTTCTTTTGTAAGCTGCAATTCTCCTCTTTTTTCTCTTCTCTTTGGTGAAGAAAGGAAAAAAGGGAAGATATTGTACTATTCAATTATGTGGTTACAATAGATAATGATTAAGTCTGAATTAGTGTGTATCGTATTTTTGAAAGGGTTACCTAAGTTCATGTAAACATATACAGGTTACCTAAGTTTATATGGACATAACAGTCTTGAGCTACCCTTCATTTCTTCATATCAAATTTAATTTAGTAGATTCAATTAAATTCCCACCTCAGGTCTGCATGGAGTTTGCATGTTCTCCCCGAGCTTGGTGGGTTTCCTCCACGCGTTCCAGTTTCCTCCCACAGTCCAAACACATATTGTACAGATTAGGCTAATTGGCATTTCCAAATTGCCTGACATGTGTGAATGTTAACCAGAGGTCTGGCCACGGTTGCACTAATGGGATGCAATGGTCACCACTGGCCTCCACAATCCCTAGTTGACCTTCAGAAGTTACTAGATGGATGGATGGAAATTGCCTGTAGTGTGTGTGAATGAGCGTATCAGTGTGTATATCGATGAATTGGCACCTCGTTCAGGGTGTACCCAGCCTCATGCCCTAGACCTGTTGGGAAAGGCTTCAACCCCCGTGACCCTGTATACAGGATAATGCAGTATAGATGATGATGATGATGATGATGATGATGATAAATTGTAAAAATTGTAGTTCTTTTTTTACTATGACAGGTTTTACCATGTCTTGTTAAATGGCCTTCAGTGACCTTTGATATTGCGAGGACCAGGTTGCAAAAGCCTTCTACAACCATTTTGGTAAAATGTCCTAATTGTTGTAAAGTTAAGCTGTCAAAATACGTTATACACCAAAATGTGTGGGGTTTTTTGTGTGTGTGTGTGTGTGTGTGTGTGTTTTTTTTTTTACCAGAATTCAGGCATTTCATGAGTTTCTCCAGACCATCCTGCATTTTATATGTGATCATATTTAAATTTAACCCGGTCTCGTGCATGCTAACCCCTATAAGATCTGTAATGCTTCAAGTGCGAGACCATGTGGGAAAATTTACAGATATAATAAAGCTCTAAAGCCAAAACAAACACTGGATACTCCTGACAGACTGCAATATAGCAGCAGCAGCTATTAAACGTGACGACGAGCGATACGTGAGCGATGTGGAATGGGGGTAAGTTGGAGATAAAACAGGAAGTCATATCACTCAAGTCGGTGGAAAGATGTTGTATGGAGATAGCTGAGATTAGGTAGTATGGATAATCAGGATAATTAGGTATGAGCAGTATTTTACATGGCAGCACGGTGGCGTAGTGGTTCGAACCGTCGTCTCGCGCCTCCAGGTTCCGGGTTCGATTCCCGCCTCGGGATCTGCATGCATGGAGTTTGCACGTTCTACCTGTGCTTGGTGGGTTTCCTCTCACAGTCCAAAGACATGAAGATTAGACTAATTGCCCGTGGTGTGAATGTTGACTGAAGGTCTTATCATGGTTGGAAAAAAAAAAAAAAAGGTATGATGATGGGTAATAACCAATGGCGGGTTGTTAGATTGATGAATGGAGTATTTTGCATAAAAAGTTATTAAATATCAAATATCATTTTGTTGCTATCAAGGCTCAATCTAAAAGAGTAAGACTTCACATTTTGCCATCAGCAGGTGGGAACAGGAGATAGTTTGTACACAGTGCAGCTTGACTGAACAGCAGGTGTTGTTCAGGTGCTTGGGCTTATCAGCAGACCGTCTCTCTCTGTCTCAGCCTCAACCTAAAAAAAAAAAAGAAAAAAGAAACACACACACACACACACACACACACACACACACACACACACACACACACACACACACACACACAGGAGAAAGAGAGCTCAATTAATCAAGTGTTGTCAGGGCCATAATGTTCAGTGATTGCCTCTCGCCCTTTCCAGAGACAAGTCTTAGCCCCCTGTGTGTTTAGTATGTGTGTGTGCGTTAGTCATCTTTAAAATTAAATTTACAACCAAAATGTCACTGAGTTCAAACCCCGAGGAACAGAGGATCCATCCGTCATGTCAGACCATCGAACATTCAAATAATTATATTTTTAGTACTTGAAATCTCATTTTAATGACTGGAGGCGCAAACACAAACCGTACAGGAACAGTTCATATTTTTCAACTCATGACATAGTGAACATACTTGAATACCTGATTTTCCATAGTTTAGTGTAATAGTGTAGTAGTTCTTTTTTAGACGGGCGCTTCCCATGAGGGCAAAACATTACGTTTCTGTGTTTGTGTGTAAATACATCCCAGTGTATCCGCAGAATTTCACAGAAATCCGCCGGTCGTGTTTACAGTCGCATGCTTTCACAGGGCACTGAAACCATGTCAAGAGCTGAGGAATAAAATCCTCATAAGATGCCGTCGCCAGTCAGGAACAAAGTTTGCCAGTAGGCGTAATATCTCGGCCATAAAGTCAGCAGGTGCCAAGCGACGTTTTCCCTTCCTTTGGCACGTCTCGTGATTTATGGCCTACTTTCTTTTTTGTTTTGTTTCCTTTTCTGGAAGTTAAGACTTAATTTCTAACGACTTTGTGGCAGAACATTGTTTTCCTTTCGTAAGGGCAGTAAATTGATGCCAGTTGCATTACACAGGTTAAATCGATTAACTTTTTTTTTTTTTCTTTAAGCAAAGAAGCAAAGATCAACACAAGCTGTCGAAAACAGTTGTGTGTATGTGGGTGTCGGTGGGGTGGATGAGGGTGCGCATGTCGCTGTCGGAGAGTCTGGAGCTACGTGCTTTCCTGTACCGCAGAGAGATCCGTATCTGACCAGACGGTGCTTAAAGACTCGTTGCCTTCTTTCATCTCATATCTGGTGTTTGTGTTGGTGTGTGTGTGTGTGTGTGTGTGTGTGTGTGTGTGTGTGTGTGTGTGTGTGTGTGTGTGTGTGTGTGTGTGTGTGTGTGTGTGTGTGTGTGTGTGTCTGCAAGCACTCTAACCTCCACACTTGTCAATAAAAATCTACCATGAACAAACCCAGAGCTGGCACTGTGATCGTCCTCTCTGTTCCTGGTAACAGTAGTCCAGCATGAGGATTAGTTTTGTTTTCAAAACATCAGAAAGGTTCCTTTGTAATACATCAAACATTTCTAAACAATCTTTTGAATTCCTTATTCTGATTGATCAGAGTGTGTTGATTTATTTTTTTTTTTTTCTAACAAATTGCAACCTAATGTGCTACTGTATATACTTGCATGGTGAATGCTCATCATCTAAGGCATGTGTGTTATCATTGACATGATGAAGTTTTACTATAAGGAGATTTTGGAAGAGATTGTCAAGTGCCCAAGCTTTGCTACTAAGAAACAGTATACAGTATGTTCTTCCTTAATACATTTTTTTAAAAGTGTGGTATAAGATCGATAAAGCAGTTATTGGAAAGTAATCATGCTTGGGGTCGTCCATGTTACTTCACACAGTCACTGATTTTATATACTCATAGATAAGAGAAACATTGCACATAGAAACTGCATACAAACTCATTTGCGTCAAATACTGTATATGTATAAAAAGAAATGTGGACATACAGTAAATCAGACAATAATGTTGACTCAATATTGGCACACGATACGTTTTCCTTGAACGTCCAGCAAGTTCAGCTACAGCCATTGAACAGTCCGACGACTTGTCGTGTGTATCCCTGGAATATCGGCAGCAGTTATTTAAAATTACGCCAATGAATCAGTTTCTCTTGTCTTGATGCGGTCACTCTGTAGTAATTTAACCACGGAATTGTGTAATGTTCAATCTGCAATATTATATAGGTAGGGAACAATATAGCGCCAAATGGATCTTTGTACCCAGTAAAGGGACTGATGACTTAAAACTGTGTGCTGGACCACCAAGGCCTCGGTATGACCCTACAGAGCAGATGCAGCCCGCTGTAGGACACGTCAGCTGGACAACTGTGCATATACAGTACATACAGTACAGTAGCGCCCCTAGAAAGATGAGATTTGGGTTTTTACCTTACCTGTGGGTGGCACGGTGGCTTAGTGATTAGCGAAGGTCTCCTTGCACCTCCAGGGTTCGATTCCAGCGTCTGTGTGCTTGGTGAGTTTCCTCCGGATTTTCCAGCATCCTCTCATAGGTGGTAATTTTTTTAAATTGCCCGTAGTGTGTGAATGAGTGTGTTTACAGTATGTGTGTGTGTGTGTGCCCTGTGATGGATTGGCACCCAATCCAGGGTGTATCATAGCCTTGTGCCCTGAATCTCGCGATAGTCTCCAGGCCCCCCCTCAACTCTGTAAACAGGACAAAGCTGTTTTTCCCTTGAGTCTTTATGTAACAAGGCAAACAAATTTATGAATTCAGATTTACATAACAGTA
>JAAGKR010001900.1:12970-17970 GCA_011419295.1 Clarias macrocephalus
GCAGTTATTGGAAAGTAATCATGCTTGGGGTCGTCCATGTTACTTCACACAGTCACTGATTTTATATACTCATAGATAAGAGAAACATTGCACATAGAAACTGCATACAAACTCATTTGCGTCAAATACTGTATATGTATAAAAAGAAATGTGGACATACAGTAAATCAGCACCAGAAATTAAAAATTCAGACAATAATGTTGACTCAATATTGGCACACGATACGTTTTCCTTGAACGTCCAGCAAGTTCAGCTACAGCCATTGAACAGTCCGACGACTTATCGTGTGTATCCCTGGAATATCGGCAGCAGTTATTTAAAATTACGCCAATGAATCAGTTTCTCTTGTCTTGATGCGGTCACTCTGTAGTAATTTAACCACGGAATTGTGTAATGTTCAATCTGCAATATTATATAGGTAGGGAACAATATAGCGCCAAATGGATCTTTGTACCCAGTAAAGGGACTGATGACTTAAAACTGAGTGCTGCACCACCAAGGCCTCGGTATGACCCTACAGAGCAGATGCAGCCCGCTGTAGGATGGGAGTGCATGGAATGGACAAGATGTCCAATTGAGTGAGTGATGGTTCCTTTAGCCATAGCATGAACATCATTGTGTTTTGTGGGAATGAGTAAACCTATGTTGACGTCTGCTTGTGTTGCTCCAAGTTGAAGTATTGCAATGGCCCTCTCTCTGATAGCGTTGTCTAAATGGGACATGATGAAGACAAATTACACAATGAGAATGCTTTTATTACTTGTGATACCAGGACACGTCAGCTGGACAACTGTGCATATACAGTACATACAGTACAGTAGCGCCCCTAGAAAGATGAGAGTTGGGTTTTTACCTTACCTGTGGGTGGCACGGTGGCTTAGTGATTAGCAAAGTTCTCCTTGCACCTCCAGGGTTCGATTCCAGCATCTGTGTGCTTGGTGAGTTTCCTCCGGATTTTCCAGCATCCTCTCATAGGTGGTAATTTTTTTAAATTGCCCGTAGTGTGTGAATGAGTGTGTTTACAGTATGTGTGTGTGTGTGCCCTGTGATGGATTGGCACCCAGTCCAGGGTGTATCATAGCCTTGTGCCCTGAATCTCGCGATAGTCTCCAGGCCCCCCCCTCAACTCTGTAAACAGGACAAAGCTGTTTTTCCCTTGAGTCTTTATGTAACAAGGCAAACAAATTTATGAATTCAGATTTACATAACAGTATTTTTGTTTTGTTTTTTAAATACTGCAACATATCTTTAGTCCATAAGCATTCCTGTAACAGTAAACCCCCTTACAAACCCTTCCATACAGTACTAAGATGAATCACGCGCTCGCCCTTAAACTGTCATGCAATCATAAACATAATGAAGTCATGAAACATCAAACTCCGTCACTTCCTAAGATCAATCACAAAAATGATTAACAGAAAGGCAGCTGGACGAGTTACAGACAGAAAACGGTCAACACGATTCACAAATTGTTGTGACAACTAAGCGGGTCACAACCAGTCACGTTCCTTTCCGACAATTTCTTTCCATTCCTTTGCAGTATAGAGGAACAAATAATATCATCAATTTTATATTCAAATGTAATATTTCATCTAAATGCCTCATACTATGTTTGCATGATAATGATGTAAAGAATGTAAATTCTTATATAAATCTAAGGACCAGTCGGGCGTATTATTCTGTTTTATTACATTGAATCACCAAATGAAGAAGAACATTAACATCAAGACAAACTGGGAGCTTCAGTTATAAAGTTGCTCAGTGTTAAACATAATGAAGAACAGTAATGACAAAGCTTGCAGTTACTAATAAATGAAGCAAAATACCAACTTGAAAAATGCCACTTAGACATAAAGGTTAAATAAAGTCATAAAATTACAGTAAACCTCACATCCTTCATTTCCAGTTAATGTATTAATAAGGTAAAGTACTAATAATACGGACTGTCGGAAAGCCAGTTGCACAAGTCACAGACACCAAACAGTCAAGACGTCACAGACTGTTGTGACAACTAAGTCAAGCTGCAACACGTCACTTTCCTACAGTACGTCCCTCTCACACATACTGTAAATAGGTTACTAGGTTAAAGGGATGATCTCGAATGTCAAATGTTTCCATGTCAAATATTCAAGTCAGATTAGGAAATGATGGTCAGTTATTGAAATAACCCGATTGTTGGTCTTTTATGTGATTGGTATGAGTGAGAAACATTAAACTGCAGTAATCAACCAACCATGATAAACCAAGAGTAGTTACAAACAGCAGCAAATGCAATCTAATATGGTGTGCAGAAAAGATGTTGGAAAGAGGTACCGCAGATTTGTTATTTGCGTTTAGGCTCTGGGTTGCTGATTGGATGGTCGGGGATCTGGGCCCCATCACTGCAGGGGTTTTGAGGTGTTACACCCAGCCACTGGAGATGCAGGGAATCTTCAGTGCCAATCCTCAGCCTGGAGAAATGAGTGGGTTGTGGTAGGAAGGGCATCCATATGATAATCACTTGTGGATCCAATGTGGTGACCCTAGGAAAGGGTAAAAATACTTGTTTTTGTTATTTGACTGGGCAGTGTGTGCTTAGTTTTTTCCTTTACAAGGTTTTTTTTATATATTTTTTTTTTATCATGGAGAAAATACATCCACTGTCTGCATATTCAACCCTGGACTGGACTTCACATGTCTTTTAAATCCTCATTTTCAGATGAAAAGTTAAAGAGTTATATAAAAGCGCAAATAATGATCAAATTAAGGCTGGCATATCTAGGGCACACTTATACAATATGGAATAAAAGAAGAGTTAAACATCTGGCCTTTAATAGCTTCGTTAATTCATCAGATTTCTCAGTAATGGCACTAAAGCGCATATTAAAGGTATGCTTCACTTCAGGAAACTGACATGCCATAAAGAAATCATTTTCATCTACTATATTTAGCTTTTCCTATTAGTTGTTCCTATTAGACTAAATGGCTAGTACACGCTTCAGTTCATTCCTGCTCATGGCAGTTATTTGTAGTGTTAAATAGTCCAATCCAATGGAAGCTTTTTATACACAGGCGACACTCCGCGAAGATGCGGTTCATAGGTCACTGCCTCAGTCAGTCGCAGAATTTTCCTTAGAACCCTACTAATAATTGTTCGCGGAAACCCATGCAATTTCGCAGAAACCGCAAAGCATCCTCCGCATTTTTTTATGCATTATTTCTGTGCCAATATAAAAAAATGTTTTTTTGTTTTAATGTTAAACTGTTAAGAACAATATAATTTACAAAATTTTGCAGCATGAATATTAATGGAGATTCAGCTAAATTTCCATATAAATATAATACTGTATACATTATTACTGTATTTACCCTACAGTACTTATACCAAAGGAAACGACAGCGCTTGTATGAATTACGGTGCATATAGGAGTAACATCGTTGTTTTACATTCTAGCACTGCGGGAGGCACAGGATGGTACAGTATACGGGTTTACTTTAAATAAAATAAAATAAAAAGAATTTAAGAGTAATGTATTAAGCTAATTTTAAATTAAAGTGTTTTGGGGGGTATTTAGGGTTTAAAGGGATGATCTATAAGAATAACCATTTATATGCATTTTTTTTTTTATCACATCCAATGTTAGCAGTTTTTCAAAAATTTGCTGATGCTCTAATAACAATAGACCCCTTGCAAATTTCAGGAGTTGGCTGTACTATGCATTTATACCCATCATATTTTAAATAGTAAACTGTAATTAAAAGTAATAAAGCAACCAATATTATATCATACATTTTCTACTGTTAAATTAACACCCAGCATGTTGAATTAACAACCTACAGTGTTGCTATAGGTCCAGTTGGACTCATATGAACTCACACAGTGTTTAATGTGTAGTGCTGTAACAAAGCATTGTGCAGTAATGTAGGTCACACATTGTGATAACTAGGTCAGGTAACGAGCTGGATCTGGTAATTGTTATCGCTTGCAAATGATGTTGCATTCATGACAACTCGTACTTAATTACCAGGTTCGTTATTGTCATTATATTTGGCAAATTTTAGACCACTTTAGCAAATCTGTTGACTTTTTAAGCAGATGCATCTGAATGTCCTGCACTTAATTTAACAAATTACTCACCACCATTGTTCCCCTAAGAACCAATTCCAACAACTAATCTCTGAGCACCATTGTACACCAAGGACCGAGCACTGACCATCACTGTTTGCCAACAACCAACCCCATTGACCACCATTGTTTCCCAAAAAATAATCCCAAAAACCAATCCCTGATCAACATTATTGACCAAAAAAGAATGACTGACCAGAATTGTTTCCCCACAACCCATCCCTGAGCAACATACACTGCGCCCCCCCCCCCCCCCCCCTTAAAGTTAGGCAGGGAAGAATGCTACTTTAACATGTAATTATTTAACATAATAATTTTTTAAAAAATAATGAAATAAAGTAATTTAGTCACAATATTCCTCTGTATTTGTTAATATAATTTATTTGCAATTTTAAAAAATCTAAACTGTATTCTGCTCATTTGCGCGGGGCGCCGGACAAACGAGTGTCTATGTAGGCACGTAAATTTTTGAAAAGCATGTGACCTGAGGCTGCGCTCTGATTGGATCTTTCCAAATCATTCTTGAATGAACCCTCCCACTTTTGTAGTTTTGTGCGAATCAATTTTTTTAAAATATATATTTGGGCTCATGTGATTGGACCGTCCTCAACGAGTCTTTTCCAGCACTTCTTATGGCAAGCGGAGCTGCTGACTGGATGCGATGTGAGTCAGGCCTTTATTTTATACTAGTAGTAATGATGGTTAATCACCTGATAAATGCCTATTTACAGGCGAGTATTAAAAGTTTAATTTTAATTTTGTTTGCGCCTCCCCCTAAAAATGTTTTGCATCAGCCGCCACTGTGTACATGATCAAGTCATTTCTAGGAATGTGGAGATTAGTACAGTATATGGCATTAGCTTGCAACTGAATACTTTCCAACTAAAACTACTTT
>JAAGKR010001900.1:22970-109560 GCA_011419295.1 Clarias macrocephalus
ATAGTTGTAGCAAATCAAATAAATTGTTGTTGGTCTTTCGGCTGCTCCCTACAATGTGTCGCCACAGCAGACAATCCGGTCCGCACACAAGCTTGGCACAGGTTTTACACCAGATGCCCTTCCTGATGCAACCCTCACATTTTATCTGGGCTTGGGACAGACACTTCATCCAGTTGTTGGGAATCTAACCCTGGGCTTTAACATGGCAGGCGAAGCACATACTGTAACACTAAGCCACTAGTGCCCTATTGCCCTGATGACGTCAGACACAAAATCACTAGTCTGAAAGATTTTAAGTTGGTGGAACTTTAAGGTGACAGTTACTGATACTTAAGTATTTACAATTACTTACAATATCAAATTTGTTCGGCTAACTTGAAATGTGTAATTTCTACAAACTCATAAATCAATATGTTTAATTACTTTGAGCATTAGGGTTTACAGTGCACAGTACACAAATCAAGGACTATAAAAATGTGGTTTGATGAGTTGAAGAACTCGACTGGCCCTAACACAGAGCCCTGACCTCAACCCCATCGAGCAACTTTGGGATGAACTGGAACGAAGATTGGGAGCCAGGCTTTCTTGTCCAGCATCAGGGCCTGACATCACAAACGCTCTACAGAATGAATCTTGTAGACAGCCTTTTAAGAAGAGTGGAAGCTGTTATAGCTGCGAAAGGGGGAACAACACTATATTACATATATTTAATGAATTTGGATACAATGTCATTGCAGGTTTGGCCAAATACTTTTGTCTATATATTGTATTTGTACACCATCTGAAGTAATCTAGTTATGATATAATATCCTTATTACCTTAGTAACCACCACAACATACTTCATATGAACATAATCAGCAGAACAGAAGCTATCAATTGCCAGGTTACTCTTTTATCCGTGTAACAAAACATCAGGTAATCATCAGGTAATCTTTCTGTTATTGTTTTTGACCCAGGAAAACACCTCATTAGTAGCCTTAATATCGGTTCACGCTACTTCCGCCATCCACTGTTGCGATTGATGTCATGGTAGTCACGTGACTGCAAAAGATCTATAGCACACTGTCAATACATATAGGTCAGTCTACATGAGTCCTTTCTCATGTGTCATGAGACAGGAACATAAATACCTTACACAACATATTGTGTCTTGTGTGGGCAACAGTCAACTAATCTCGCTCCAGCCCAGTGGAATGAGGGATGGATACACTGGCTGACATCTACATATGACGGCAAGTCCCTGAAGGTCAAGAGGAATTAGCCTGAGACAGTGGGTCATGGTGATTGAGTGTGCACACAGACACAGAGAAGTGATATATCAGGATTACGTCAACGCCTGATAGGAGGCTTGTTTAGTGTTTGTCTGGCGTATTATTGTTGATGATCTAGGAGGTTATCAAAGTGGTAAAAATGACAAGTCAGTGTGTGTGTCTTTTAATCATCATTATCCAGGAACGGTCCTTTTAATTCATACAATATTTCATCCGGACACTGTGGGGAAGTGCATAGTGATTTATTGGCATATGGTTTCAGATGTTTTCTTTAACATGAGGTCATTTGAACATTATTTGGACTAGACTGCCACCTTGTGGTGAAGCAAAAATCTCTTTAAAAAAAAAGAATTTTTTTTTTTGCACATGCTCAAAATTCTCACTAATAGACAACACTCATCATCTATACCGCCTTATCCTGTATACAGGGTCACAGGGGGCCTGGAGCCTATTCCCAGGAGACTTAGGGCACGAGGTGGGGTACACCCTGGACTGAGTGCCAATCTATGGCAGGGCACACACACACACAGACACACAGTTATTCACACACTACAGGCAATTTGGAAATGCCAATTAGCCCAATCGGCTTGTTTTTGGACTGGGGGAGGAAACCGAAGTACCCTGATGGAACCCACCGAACGCGGGGAGAACATGCAAAATCCAAGCACGCAGACATGAGCTGGAAATTGAACCCGGACCCTGGAGGTGCAAGGCGTCAGTGCTAACCACTAAAGCCCCCATGACGCCTAATAGACAGCTATGTACGGTGTATAATATGTAAACAACACATACTAAACCATGTCTGAAGGCAATGTGTAAGCAGTATTTGAAATGAAAACATTATAGTAAGCATTTAGAATTATACTTGCATTGTAGTTCGTACCCCAAGGCAACGCACTTATAGCTTTTTTATTCTAAAAGCTTTAAACCTGAGGTTCAGAAAGCAAGAGCAGCAGCATTTGTTGTGAAACTTTTCTAGTTCATGCTCATTTTAGGTTATTAGCTTGAAACCTGGTTATTCTGCTGCACCTTTGTAAGTCAATACAGTATTTATGTATTTTAGATACTTTTTTTATTCTAAAAAGTAGTTATGATGGCTTATATGGTTAATACAAAAATGATTATTTATGCTAGTTGTACTACTACCCATGAGACATTTTATCCTGATACAATTACCATAGTAGTCCATGGTACTTATTTTCTGATATAGAACTTGTGTCACTCTATGGGTTCATGGTTCTACCTTGGTGCCTACTTCGGTACATCTACCATAGTATAGTTCATGGGTCTACCATTTACCGTAGTATATTACATACCTGGATACTGTCAAAAATGTTATACATGTTTATGTACTATAATAGTAATATTTATATAATATAGTACCGTTTTACCTATTATGGTATCCGCCAATGGTTAATACTCTTTGAATCATGATCCAGGAGATCATGTTAAATATTTGTTTTACATATATGGCTTTTTGGTCTGAATTTGTGTCTGTAATGGATATTTATATCATATGCAAATATATTTCATTCATACAGTATAGTTGCAGATGCATAATAATGATAATAACGTATAATTTTGTTTCGCAAAAGAAGAATCGGTAAATTAATAAAATGGCAAAAACTCATGACACGTGCTTTTTTTTTTTACACCGTTCCCCTTTAAGACATACAAAAATTATAACAACATAGTCAAGATAATACACATTTCTTCTTAGTACGTTGGTGAATACCGTGGTACTATACTCATTGGATTACAAAATTCAGCAGGTATCCAATACGGTATGTTTGTACATACTGAATCATACAGATATGTATGTAATTACATACCCTTTGTATAGCATAGTACAAGCAGTACCATATTAGATACCTGCTGAACTTTGTTAACGCATGTGGTATCTGATTATGCTACACACAGTACATTATGATACATACACTTATTTGGTATTCAATAAATATATACAGAGTCAGGCAAAAAAAAAAATTATACACACTTCAGGAAAAAAAAAACATGTATCAATATTTCATTTTCATCAATATTACATTTATTTATAACAATGTTATATATATATATATATGATAATAATGTGAATATTATATTCATAAAATATACATCATACTATTTTTCTTTTCCGGAAGTGTGTATACATTTTTGTTGCTAATTCTCTCTATATATTATTTCCTTTATGTTGTATTATTATTATTATTATTATTATTATTATTATTATTATTATTATTATTAGGAAACACCTGCCTTTGATTTTGCACATTATGTTTTGGAGCTTTGGATCAAACATTTGAATGATTTGAACTGATGTATTAAACTATATTCTGTATATTATATACTGTACTGGTGAAGTATGCAGTCTAAATGCAGCCCACGTGTGGTTCATTTATAATTTGCATAACCTTGATTACACACCATTCTGCATTAACCTCCTGAAGCAGTTTGGAGCACAGCCCACACATGCACTTTATTAAGGTCGAGGTTAAAATGTATTGTAGCATGTTGTTCTCCTGAATGAGACAGGTGTAGGTGTGTCGTGTTATTTTCTAAAATATAGCTTGATCTGTTAAACCAACAGGGAGACACATGGCTGTCGGACTGTTCAGCAGCGTTATGTAACGATGACTACTGTAGATAAGCTCGCCTTGAGCTGTTGGAAAGAACAGCAGCCATGTTGAACGGTGAATGATTTGGCCGACCACTGCTCTTTATCTGAGAGGAGAAGAATGGGCTCAGGCTGTTTCAGAGGATGTTTGCCATTTGTGTGTATTGTATTGTGGTAACATTGTGTTAAGTGTGTGTGTGTGTGTGTGTGTGTGTGTGTGTGTGTGTGTGTGTGTGTGTGTGTGTGTGTGTGTGTGTGTGTGTGTGTGTGTGTGTGTGTGTGTGCGTGCGAAGTGTTACTGAAAGTTACTGAAAGTCAGTGTTGTTGTTTCTTCCGCCTTATCACTACTCTTGTGTTCCCGGATCTTTCGCACAGAAAAACACAAGCGTGGTTCGTTACATAAGCGGAAAGCTGCATAATGTCATTTTGTTTTGTTTGTTTTTGCGTTTCAGCTGGCCTTTAAATCTCTGACACATTTATCCTGAGGACTTTTTTTTTTTTTTTTTTTTTTACACATCTGCTGCATCACTGCCGCTTTGTGGTTATTGACTGAATTACATTATTCCTTACGCTGAGTTTGTTGAGAGACGAGTCATCAGGTCAACAACATTAAGTCAATACACTGTTCAGGATGTTCCTGGTCTGGTGTTTATTTTGTGGCTTAAGCCGTAATGTGATGATCTTTTTATGATGAGGTTCTATTTGCGTTTACACACAAGGATCAGGCATCTGACTCGCCCAGCGTTCACGGGAATGACTGTAGCCGGGATCATTCATTCATGGACGTATGGCCTTCTTCAAAATGTATTTAAATGTGTTACTGTGACCAAGATTCTCATCACCGTATGGTTCCTAGTGTCAATCAGATTCACTCCTTCATTGTTGAAAATTTTCATTACAAGTCCGGGGCTGACCTGAACACCCCTGTACGGTCAAATACGGTCAGATTTTATAATGTTCTGACTGTTTCTTTGCAAATTAAATGGCATTACATAATGAATATTTAATAAATTCAATTCATTCTTAGTGTTGAATGATTCCGAGTTACTGCTCAGGAAGGATCACTTCAAGCACAGGACCACCAATCTGCCATTTGAGCAAGAACCTCAACCCCCTCTGCTATAGGAGGTCATGTAACATGACTGACCCTGCAAAATGACACTGACTTCTTAACAAGCTAGAGAAGAATTTTCACTATGCTGTAATGTATATGCGATAAATAAAGCTTCCTCTTCTCCCTCTGCAGCCACACAGACATGAGTGAACTTTCAATGGTTACACTGGAAACTTTGATTACACCAGTTGAGAAGCATTTGGAAGCACAAAAAGAGAGACACATAAAGACACATAGTGGAAAAAGACTCTGTGGCCAACACATTTTAAGCAAAATGCCAGACAAAACCATTTAACTCTCCAAATCCCAATGTATTTGGCATAATAATAATAATAATAATAATAATAATAATAATAATAATAATAAAATAGTACTGTGAGATTGTCAGGACAAAAAACCACGAATGATGCAAAATATACAACACAAGTGTTTTGAAGTAACGCTCCATGTGCTCCACTTCCCTGTATAAACTTCATGATTAATTCATATTTAATAGTGCAGCAGCTGAACCGGAGCTTATCAGCAGGATTTTAAGATTGCCATCAACTCCCAACTGAATTCTAGAACGTCGTCTTGACCTACTGCCCCGCATTTGACTCAGTGAGAAACGACACAGCTACAACGCAAGCCAGTGCCTCTGTTTATTTCATCAATTAAGGTTGAAAGTATAGTCTTTTTTTGACTATCAGGGGTTAAAGAAAACATAAATTGCAAAACACATACATTAAAAAAAAAAAAACAATTACAAACACAACAAATAGGATAAAAAAAACAACAATAACAAGAAAAGTCATAACACAAATTGAGTTGAAAATAACAACTAGAGCGAGAGCAATAATCAATAATACAAACAGGAAGAACAATAACAACTCGAGTGAGAACAAAAACAAGAACAATAATTCCAACAACAAGGACAACTAGAAAGGGAACAATAATACCAATAAGAACAACAAAAACATTAATGTCAACAACAAAAATAATAACAATAACATAAATAATAATAATAATAACAATAATAATAATAATAATAATAATAATAATAATAATAATAATAATACCATTGGCAAGAAGAACAAAAACACTAGAATCAACAACAAAAGCAAGAATATTGACAACTAAAACATGAACAAAAACAAGAACAGCAAAAACAGTAGCACCAACAACAATAACAATGAGACCAACAAACACATCAAAAATAAAATCAATAGTAAGAACGATAAGAGAACAAAGGGAAGAACAAAAACAATAAGGCCCACAGCAAAAACATTAAGACCAACACCAAGAACAACATAAACAATGAAACAATACCACCATTAAGTCCAATAAGACCAACAATAAGGAAGCAATTAACAAATGCAAATAACAGGGACAACTAAAGCAAGAACAATAACAGCAAGAACAACCACCAAAACAATCATTAAAACAACAACAACAACAACAACAACAAAAACAATAACAGAAACAAGAACAGCAATACTACAACTTCTACTCCTCCTCCTCTTCCTCCTCCTCCTTCTCTTATTATTATTATTATTATTATGGCAAATAATACAAATGAGTATAATACTTGATTCCATAAATTAAGAATAAGATGATGACCAAAAAATACTAAATAAAAGCACTTAAATGTGTTATTCATATAACGGTGGAATAACTGAGGTCTACAGAACAAATCAAAATGTAATGGTTCCATTATATAGTCATTATTGCGATTATGTTTAATCGTATATACTTTTTTAAAATTGTTTTACATTTACATGCACAGAATGAGCAAATTGCCATCTTCAGGTTCTTAAACGCTTCATTAACGTTCTCAAAAAGAAAGTGAAATTACAGCTGTAGGTGTTAATGTGGTCGATTTGTTTGTACAGAAGCTCATGACTTCACCATGGCGATGTTCCGCTTGACTGGGCGGCTCCAAATGCTCAGTCAGTGATGTGTTAAAGATAAGCGTTTGATCCTCTCCTGTTCCCTTTCCCTGGAGAAGCATTTACTTTTGTGGCAGTTAATAAACAAGGCAAATATATATACTGTATATTATACACTGTATTTTCTATATTTACTCAGTTTTAATGATTATATTTGCTATAGTAATTACAATTTTATAAAGATTTTTTTCTTTACTGGAATCTAATACATGTCGTCTCTGATATTATTCATATATTTTATTGAAAAATAAAAAGATGTTTTAGTTGTTGTTGTTGTTTGGGACGCACATCCATCACATTATCAAAAGACAAAAAAACAACAACAACAACAACAACAACAACAACAACAACAACAAAAAACACTGATCCCTCTATGCACAATGACAAGTCTTGCTGGATACTATATACATATGCAAGTTTGTGTCGCATATAAATTTCCTACTGATTTGAGTGGGAAGACATTACACCGTATTGTACTTTTGAATGCTTTTTTTCCCCACATACTGTATTTTTTTTCTCGATTCCAACCTGAAATCGATGCTTGAGTTAAAGTACAAATTTACAAAAACAAAAATGAAAAAAAAAAAAAAGACTTTGATAAAAGTTAAATTCACCATCTAGAATATTACTTGAGTAACTCTTACAGTATCTCATATTTACTGTACTTAGTATTAAAATTCAATCAAGTATCAACATTTTCTAATATTAAATGTACTTAGTTATTGAAAAAAAAATTAGCAGTTAGAATTTTGGTTACGAACTTTATTGTATAGTAAAGAATAAGATATCAGGCTTCTAACACATTTTTAAATATTACATTTAGAATTTATTCAGTGGGCGGCGGCCGGGGGGGGGGGATGGAGATAATCAGTGGTGTAGTTTAAAAAAAAACTGCATGTACTGCAGGCTAATCATAAATGTTAGCTATTACATGTTAGCCTGGCCATCATGTTAGCCAGATGATAATAACTAACCAACTAACATTAAATAACACTGATGTTTTGTCTCCACTAAATCACTATTAACTTACCTCAATGTGCTTTTTCAGACTTCCATTAGGCATAAAAGGTGTTTCATCTCATAGCAAGATTCTTCCAATCCAATGCACATGTGCAATGTCTTCTTCATTGCCACCATAGAGTTCATAGAGTTTGTCATTAAAATCAAGGTGGTCGTCGTCGTCTGGTACCAGAGGACCTGCAGAAGGTGCTTGCGTGATGGTCGATCAGTCATCGGTGGTTCTACTGTGATGATGGCGTGGGCCTTCTGCGCTTGGTGCTTGGCAAAAACAGACATTACTACACCAAAAAGTCCACATTTTATTTAGGAAAAGTAAAAGTGAAAGTTGGCAGTAATATCAATAAGGAATTAAAGTACAAATACATAAAAATTCCACGACAGTATGTGGAATTCATTACATTACAACACTGACTCCATACCAAAGGTCTTAGTTTCTAGAAGACCTCTACATGGTTATATATTACAGAGGAATTGTTTGATAAGTAGACTATCATATCATACCAAGACCAGAATTTTGGTTTCCCTACCACATATTTAATTGCTGTAGATAATGCTTCATTTGCAAAAATTAATGCCTTTGCACCGTTTTTTTTTTTTTTTTTTGCATTAATTTTCGCTCATTTTTGCTAATTGTGTCAGCAAAAGATGTCTGATATTTATTACATAAAGTATATGAAGTGCATGAATTCTTATTATTGAATAAATTAAAATAAAAGCATATTGAATTCCCCTAGTCATTTCCTTCAGCCATAATCCAGTTGCAGTGTTTGAGGTCAGTCTGAAACGAAGATGTGTCTTAGAGGAAGAAGGAATGAAGTAATCCATGAATCACCCTGGAGGAACAGTTCCTTAAAGCAAAAATTACACTGTACACACAATCATCGCTAATGTTTCCTATAAAGCCTGAAAGAAAATCTGCTGAACGTCATAGAGGATCATATGCATTGCCATCCAATTATTTTATATATTTAAAACAAAAATATAAAACAGTTACGTTATTTAGTTTTAAAATGTAAATAATTAAAAAAATACAATTATTTCCAGAACAAAAATATAACGAGTTGAAGAATATTTCATATTGTTTATTGTACGCCATGTAAATGATTTTACAATAATATACGTAAGGATAAAAATGTCCTCCAATAAAGGAAATTCACATATTTATACAATTCACATTCATGTACAAGTAATAGACTTCTAATTTTGTTTTTTACATTTTTTATAATTTTATCCTAAATATAATGAAAAAGTAACGAATGTAATAGACCTAATTATAGATACTCCTTGACAAAGAGAGAGTAAACTGGAAGTAAGACTATTTTCGGCAGGCCTTTGAGAAATGAGGCGTATAAGAATATGCAAATTCTGACCATCTCACAATGTTCAATTTGATTGTGATCTGTGAATTGAAGACAGGTTATAAGGCTTTAGGAGTTTTTTCTTATTTCAAAACTCATTACACTACCCTGGAAGGTGTTTAGCAGCGACATTAAGTCGCAATATAAGAACATCCTAAGGGAAAAGTCCACAGAACACAGCTGATCCTAAAAATTGGCTTCATATCCCTTGTACTGTTACAGTGTAATTGTCTGACCTAATGACTACTACAATGTGGCAGCTCTCACTAATGTGGATTAACCACAGAGAGGAAATGCTGGTGGCAAAAATTACAGATTAAAGGTTTTCATTGCCTTTCACCATGACTGGATGGATAAAAGATGGTAAAAGCTGATTAATTTATATTACTACATTATACAAATCTGTGCACTAAATAACAAATGTGTTTTTTTTTTTTTTTTACTTTTCATGAATCATAGATGAAGTGCGGCTTCCTATACTCAACTCTGCTATATAATAGTAATAATAAAAAATATTAATTCATTTAATATATAATTCATATACTACTTTTTTCCTCAAACAAAAAGCATGTTGAGGGAATTTTATATGAAAAATAAATATCCCATATTAAAAATGTTCCTAGGTTATAAAAGGTTGCAAAATATACAGAACAAACTTTTTAAGGAATTATTAAGTAGCATAGACCTATATTCAAATAACAACATTTTGTTGTTTTATTTGTCCACTTTATGCATGTTTATTTTTTTCTGCTTTAAAATTTTTGGCATATTTATTTGTGAAACAATATTTTGATGCAATGTTATATCTATCCAAATGTCTTTTATTTGGCCTTGGATAATATTTGAATCATTAATTTATTAATATATTGTAACAGTGCTTTCAAGAATACATCCTTTGTACCTTTGTACCTCTTAGGATGCGTCTTTTTCTGAGAAATATGCACATAAATATGGTTTCGATTTACATAAAAAAAATAATTCGGATTCATATTAATAATAAACCTAATAAAATGTCCCTTTTTTCTCTGACCTTTTTCACTCGCGAGATCCTGTTCATTTATGAGATACTGTACCGTTCAGGCTACCAACAATGTTGTGGCTGATTGATGCGCTGCATTTTTTAAATTATGATAATTATTATTATTTCTTTGTCTTGTCATCATTTTCGAGGTGAACACTTTCAGCGAATTAGCAGTTTGTGCAGCTGGCGGATATACAATCCATGCGCAATGACGACATGACCTGTGCTTCGAAAATCGCATATCAAAGTCTTCTTTTATAGCTGACACGTACTCCGAAGTGACATTTGACCTAATATGACTCACTTTTCTGCCTGGTGATCTATCTGTAATTAAGTCCATGTAGCACTGTATTTCTTTTACTTTTCTGCATCTTTATAACATGTAATACAACAAATTTCTACTTTGACACACTCATTTTTATTTTTGATGACAAAAAATATATATTCTGCTTTAAGGATGCAATAAAGTCACAAAAACTAAAATCACTAAACAAATATACTGTATATACAGTATGGAAACGTAGCATTGTTCAAGAAGTCTTGGTATGATGAAGCATTAAGATTATGCTTCGCTGGGGATAAGGGGCCTGATTAAATAACCTGAATTCGACAATGAACAGATTTGGCCAAATATTTATAAATAATACATATAGTGTAAAAGGATATTTACTCACAACAATGACTTTGTATGACATGATATGTTTTTTTTAAGTAAAAAGATAACTTACGCTATGGCATGTCTTCAAATAAAAAGCCTGGTGAAAATAACAGGATCTTAACCTAATATACAGTAATAACAATATATTTAAGATGATAACTTGTCAAGTTGATAATTAAATATTATGTTCTTGTGATAGGATAAAATCTTAGCAAAATATATTGAAATAAGGTGATATGCAATTGATATCTTGTGCGTTGTTATCATCATCATCATCATCGTTATTATTATTATTATTATTGTTGTTGTTGTTGTTGTTATTATCTAATAATTAAATAAACTATAATAAATTTAAACTAATAATTTTTTTTATTTAAATAATACAATCACAAGAGAAAAACAGAAATAAGTTATATACCCTTTTTCAAAACTATGAAATAACACTTTGTTTTAAGACACGAAGGTCAGATGTTCCGGAATAGTTCTTGCAAGAACAGTATTGTTACGTGCATTTGCAAAACCCATTAACCCCCATGATGAAACTGTCTCTCATGAAGACCTTCCCAGTAAAGCAAGAACAAAACTTACCTCTGCTGCAGAGGAGACGTTCATTTAGAGTCACCAGCCTCAGAAATCACCCGTTAACAAACAGCACCGCAGATTAGAGCCGTTTTAAAGGCTTTATATATAAGTTAACAAATATATATCAATATATATTTAATATCCTGATATTTTCCAGAATCCTCCTCTTTCTTTAGCCATTTTTTTTTTGCTGACTGCTTCTCTTACTCCAAGACATTTTTCTTCTTGTTGGTTTCCTTTTTCTATTCCTCTCTATCATAAGTCTGATTAATCTGATTAATCTCCCATCCTACATAAATGCCCAACCAGACCCAATTTACGCTCCTTGATAACTTCTCCAATATTTTTTTCTTTCCTAAGATCTCTTCGGATTCTATCATCACCTTTTGTTTCCATCCAATTTTCTGCGTATAGAATGTTTCTATAGCATTTTATTTCAAAAGCATTTAATTGTGCAATGTCCTCCGTTGTCAGTGCCCATGTTTCACAGGCCTAGAATAGTTTGGAGAAAACTTCTCACTCAGTCATTTATCTCCTATACCACTTTATTCTGTATTCAGGATTGCAGGGACCTGGAGTCTATCTAAGGGGACTAAGGGGACTGCTAATTAATTGCAGGGCACACACATATATACACACTACAGGCAATTCTGGAACGTCAGAGGCGGGAATCAAACCCGGACTCTCGAGGTGCAATGCCACCTTACCACCGTGCCACCTGTGGAGAATACTGTGCATGGGTTCTGTGTGCATGGAGTTTGCATTTTCCCTTTGCTTGGTGGGTTTCCTCCAACAGTCCAAAGACATGCAGATTAGGCTAACTGGTGTTCCCAAATAGCCTGCAGTGTGCGAATACCATGGTTGTGAAAATGGGAATGAATACAATGCCTCCTCGGTCCCAAGTTGGCCACAGAGGGATGGATGGATAGATACGACATTTTATATATATACTGTATATCATCAGTCCACCTTCTTGTTGGTCTTCCTACTTGATGTATGTTTCCTATTTCTGTTTCTCTCTATCATCAAGCTGATTAATCGTTTTTCTCCAATATTGCATAAATGCCCAAACAGACCCAGTTTAATTTGATGACTTCGTCTACATTTTTTTCCCTTGCCTAAGATCTCTTCGGATTCTTTCGTCACTATATTTATTTAAATATATATATATATATGTGTGTGTGTGTGTGTGTGTGTGTGTGTGTGTGTGTGTGTGTGTGTGTGTTTGCATTCATTCTCTCTCTTTCTCTCTCTGTCTATATAGTGTGTATAGACAGAGAAAGATAATATTTATGTAAAATTCAAAGCACTTGAATCTTAAATATGGATCCCAGAGGGAATATATATACAGAGAGAGAGAGAGAGGAAGATACACACACACACACACACACAGTGATAAGTGAGAGAAACAGAGAGAGGGAGGGAGTGTGTATGTGAGAGTGTGTGTGCAAGAGAGAAAGTGTGTGTGTGTGTGTGTGTGTGAGAGAGAGAGAGAGAGAGAGCGCTCTGTCTGCTATGGCGCGAGCACAATATTGGCAACGCGCTCGCGCCAGGTTTGTCAGGAACACGACAGCGGAAAGTCTCCCGTGTTTCTCTTTAAACCGGAAATAAGCGACAGGCGGTGAGACGCAGCGCGGAGAGACTGAGAGAGAGGGAGAGAGAGGGGAAGGAGAGGAAGCGGCTGAGTTCGGAGAAAGGAAACGGACAGAGAGAGAGGGATTGGTTACAAAGTTGCGCTGACGGTTTAAAAAAAAAAAAAAAAGCGTTGACACGATAATGGGAGCGCGCGAGCTGAACGTCTGAACGCGGTCACCTCAACTCGTTTGTTTGTGTACGGCTAAACAACAACACAACAACAACAACAACAAAACACCATGCCCGCGAAAACGAAGTACAATTTAGTGGACGACGGACACGACTTACGGATTCCTCTGCACAACGAGGAGGCTTTCCAGCACGGGATTAATTTCGAGGCGAAGGTGAGCGAGAGAGAGACACAGAGAGAGAGACAGAGAGCTGCTTTACAGCGACAGGAAACTTCTTCATTTTTTATTTCTTTATTGATTTCTTTATTGTTTAGATTAAGTTTATAAACTTGCCACTTGGTCACAAGACGTGTGAAGTTGTAATACGATGTTTCTTTGTACCAGCAACATTTAAAGGTTCGAATAAGTTACATTGTATCGATTGAGCTCGACGCTGGATACAATGTAACTTACTTGGCTGGAAACGTTCGAATCGATACGATGTAACTGATTCGAAGCTTTATGTTGCTGATAAACAAGTTACATTGTATCCAGCGTTGAGTTCAGTCGACACATTGAATCGGAAAGATGATTCTGTGCTGTTTGTTTGGTTTGCTTTCGGCAGTACATCGGGAGCCTGGATGTCGCGCGACCCAACAGCCGTGTGGAAATAGTAGCTGCCATGAGACGGATCCGGGTAAGTTTCCCAGCCTGGGAGAGTCGAGTAGAGCCATTTCCTGTTAAAGGGAGCTGTGGAATTAGGCGCATTTCAGCCGACAAAATCAGATAGGCACCTTGCCAGCAAAACAAACCTGATCTCCCCTTAACATATTCGACCTCAGATTGATTAGACTGCTGATTTCAGGTCTGCCTGTATTCATTCATTCATTCATTCATTCATTCATTCATTTCCCAGATAAGCCAACTTCTTAAAGAGCTTCAACAGGATGTCTTGACACCGTGCTCGTCTCAGGACTGTTAGATCATTTCCGAGAACGCTTGAACCCTAAGTCTGGTTCATTTCGATCAGTGAGAACGCAAACGTTCCGCACACTCGGGAACTACGTGTAGGTCAGAGGATGAGCTTGGACGCACGTGGATGGGATTCGAGGATGAGATTGGACGCACACGGATGAGATTGGACGGACATGAACTTCCATTCTCGGCTCCGACTGCTTTCATATCTGATTCGATCCCTGCTCGAGTAAGCTCGAGGAAGTGGTCTTAGGCATGGATCAAACCACATACGGAAGCAGTCGTACCTGAGAACGGAAGTAGACGCGACGTCATTAGTGCTGCCAAAATTGCAAAATTGCAAAATTTCTATGTAAGCTCCTGTCTCATCATCTAATCTACACAGCCATCAACAATCTCAGCAGGATAGAGTTGTACGTTTGTATGTTTAACATAAAACACTTTAATTTAATCAAGTGGTCATCAGGTGATTAGACGAGTGTTTCCCCTTTGAGTCTGGTTCCTCTTCAGCTTTCTTCCTCATGTGGTCTCGGGGAGTTTTTCCTTGCTCATTGGGGATTTCAACCCACATCCAGTTTCCTGTAAAGCTGCTTCAGGCTACATCTGTTGTGTGCTTACACATTAAGGGTCCTTTAATATCAAAAATAGCTATGTATGTAGCTTGTGATCTGAATGGCATTGTTCATGTACTTAGTTGCTTATGATATGTACAGCTACAGAGTTGAAACCAGACTTCACTAGGGTTCACAGCGTCAACACATCTATATTCACCTGGTTTCCAAGTCATCCCTGGTGCCATGATCTAAAATATTAAACAACACTTGCTTCACAATCATTTTAATTTCAAAGGACGCACAGAATGGGGTTGGGGTTGCTCACTGATTAAGGCATTGGACTATTGCTCAGAAGGTTACAGGTTCAAACCCCAGCATCAGCAAGTTTTTTCCACAGTTGGGGTACTTGAGCATGACCCTCAACTGCTCAGTTGTATAATGAGATAAAATGTAAGTCGCTATGGATAAGGCTTTGTGTTAAATGTACATAAGCGGCATGTCAAAATGCACACTTGACCATCTTGCACAGGCAAAATTAAAGTAGATATTGTTTTGCAGCTCAAAATCTGTACCAGCTTTATATACCAGAGACATCAACTTATCTTTGCTACCTCCTTACGAGCTCTGCTTTTCTCCACAAAGTCTTTGTGGACATGTAATGAGAAACTCTGTTGTATGTTTAAACACCTAATTGCAGTTAGGAAGTAAAGTAGTGAGTGGGGAACTTGAGAGCACCACGTGCTCAGCTTGACTCATGCTAGCCAAACATTTGGTTTTATCATGTGATACCTGATTAGCATAGAATTGAAAAAATATAAATATAGATGTAGGTCTGTCACTTAACATCATGAAATCATTCATTAGAATGTTCTCTTTTATCGTCTCGGTCAGGTCCATAACATGACAGAGCTCCCTGATTCGTATTTCAGAGAATGAATAAGCTGTAGTATCAGACACGGTTCTTTTTACCAAACCATCAGAGACCTGTGTATGATATTTGAAAGGAAAACAGATCGAGCCATGACTAAGCACAGCGAAGGAAAGAAATTCCCAGAGCTTATAAACTTGCGCTTACTCATCAGCTGAGTAACAGGGTAAAGTGTCTAGTGCCAGGTGCATGACTGCAGGTCGATGTTTTAGAGAATAACCTTTTGGACTGGTGCTGTCATTTTGAAATCCCTTCCTGCAGTGTAACGTGTTCTGTTTCTGCCAATTCAATATCCACATTCAACCTGTCGGTATAAAATATTCACTCAAACCGGCCTTGTAAGTAAAAGTACAGATGATCACACGTCTCAATCTCAACCATTTATACTGTTATACTACATTAACTGATAAAAGCTTTCGATGAAACATTTTTCCTCGTCAGTGTACTAATTTGTTGTTATTGATTCACTACACGTGTATTCTCACTAGTACTACATCATTCTCGTATGCTGTGACTGGCGTGCTGCAGCTTTTCAGGTCCACCTCACACTCCCTGACAAGGACACACAATGTTAATCTTTTGCTCAATGTTTTTGTTGTAAATAATGGAAATGCTCTTTGTTTTTACACCCCTATATGGGTCTGTCCCTCATCTCCCAGTCACCACTCAAACTTTAAGACAATGTCTTTACAGTGAACCATTGTTAGATGAAGAGGTGTCGGGAATTCAATGGCTGTAAAAAAAAAAAAGCTTTGTTTTTGCAGGGCCTTGGTTTCCATCACACCAGCACACATTGGGTGCAAATGATCCTATTAACCTTTTCAGCATGTTGGACCCCCTGCCATGGCATGGCAGCTGCTGGAGAAGGGCCAGGCATTTGTAACACACATTTAAAAAGGGATCATGTTTTTCAACCGAGAGAGAAAGTTGTAAAAGCTCCAAAGTGGGACGCCTCTTAAGCAGATGGCAGGTGATCAGCTTCTTGTGGGAGAGGAAGGGTTCTAGAGAGAACCACCTACAAGAGGAACCTCTAAAGGTGTCAGAGATCTTTATAATCTTACATGACATTTTTTACTATAATGCTGAATTCATACCCCAAGATAAATTTTTTTAAATCTAGAAATCTGTTTTATAGAAATGAATGGACTTTTTCAAACCTTTAAAACTTGGAAATGGGTGAGATATCGGACAACGAAGGAAGCATGGAAAAGCAGCCGCTTTCATCTTTATCTGTCAGCACAATTTCTAACAATAACATATTATGACATAATTTAGTTAATAAAGTGCACTCGATTGGCTGGGTTTATGTTGCTGTCCAGGATGGATGGATGGATGGATGGATGGATACGTAGAGAGATTCATTATTGATCCCAAAGGAATTTCCAGAGAAAATGTGCATTTACACTACAGATGTAACTATATGCGTCTTTGAGGTACACTCGACCGCAACATGACGCGCTTATGAGAGTAAAACTTCCCTTTATTTCTCTATATAATCCCCCATTACACTAATGCACTTATCCCATGTTTCACTAGTGCTTGGATACCTTCAAGATTGAAAGTTTTCTCAGGATGCCGGAGCCGTAATCGGACCGTCTGCTTCATGTCTGGAACTCTGGCCTCCAGGGAACTCCCTTAGTGGCCCAAACATGTGCCAATCTCTCTCAGCTGCGTTCCTGTAATGTGCAAGTGGCGTTGAGAATGATTGCGTGTCCGGTTCCTACAGACAAATGCGTCTCTTAAGAAAATTGGTCACAAGTTATCCGTCGATTCAGAAGTTTCACAAGTTAAATGTTTTCGGGAAGTCTTCTCTAAATGTCAATCATTTTTACGGCTTCATTCGCACAAAATTTCATCAAAGTCCTGGTTTGACTTTAATTTCCTCAAGGTCTTTATTTACTACCTATGATTTATGGAACCCATAACTTTACTTTTTAAGTAGCTATCTTCAAAATATGTTGCTTAATGCATAATAGGATTTGACACCACATTTTTCTGGACTTTTTTTCCTATAGAAAATTAAAAAAAATCTTTGAACATCTCTACATATAGTATTTTCCTATATTACTTCGGATATTTAAGTACAGTATAACACTACAGTACAACAAGCAATGGCTCCGGGGTTATCCCCGGACACACTGAAGACCGGCCGCAGACCCAGCAAAGTTACCAAGGATCAAACAGAGTGCCGAAAAAAATACTGTAGAAGAAGCAATCAATGAGAGGGAGAAAAAAAAGAAAAGGAAAAACTGGTTGCGGTCCAGTGACTCTGTGACATGAATCTTCACAGCTCCTGTAGCAGATCTTCAGTTGCAGCCAATCACACACACATTTATCTAAATGATTTAGCCGAAGGCAGCTCGTTGAGGAAGAATGGAGGTTTCACAGATGTGTGATCTGGTGTAATTAGTGAACAAATGACAGGGATAGTTCAAAGGAGAGAGAGAGAGAGAGAGAGAGAGAAGGCGAGCTGCTTCAAGTTTAGAATCCGGCTGAAGTCACAAGAAATGTTTGAAGCACCATAACCGCTTTAAAAATGATGTTTCATCACTGATGGTTAAAAACTAATGGTTAAGAGTTTCTTGGGTTTAAATTTGTTAAGTAATGTTAGCTGTGTATCGGAACCTTTGGAAGTAAGGACGCTATATACATTGTACTGTGTTCTGTAGTTCTGTATGGTAACTGTCGAGCTAGTCTACTTGTTATCGTGTTATAGAAATATAATACAGTTCACATGGTGACTGAATAAATATCGTTTTGTGGCGAGCATTGCTGTTTGCGTGCGAAGGGTTTTTCGTTTCGTTTCAATTTGATATTCTTGGGGCTTCAGTGTTACAATGATGAAAAAGCATCGGCTGTAGCCTCAGAATTAACTTTCAATCCAGACAGGCCGTGTGTGTTCAGACTGTAATTGGAAGATTTGAATTGAAAACAAAAACAACAACAACAACAAAAAAAAAAAGCTTCTCTACAAGCAGACGACAAAAATCTACATGATTGCAGAAGAAAAGCAAGAAATAATATTGTCTCTTTCTCTTGTTCATTTCTGGTTGCAGACGCATAATGAGCGGAGATTCTTTCTGGCTTAAAGGATTCATTTCTTTGCTAATCTAACATTGCTTTCTTAATCGCCACCAATTTTATTAAACAGTCGAGCAGATAACGGGGAAGAAGTGCCTGGATTGTGGAATACCCTAATTGGCTAAATGGCAATGAGCTCTCTGACCCAGTTTTTTTTTTCTTCCCCCCCCCCGACAACAATGTCAGGAAGCAGTAGAATAAGAGAAAGATTGATATCCATCATGCATAATTAAATATTGGATATGAAAGCCTACCGGCCCTGCAGATATCTCTGTATAGGAAATGGGTGTAGGATCTATTGGGAAATTAAAGTCTAGAAGGGAAACAATAGCTGGCTGTTTTTATTACACTGACTTGCAGGTTACATCACACTATCTCACCAGATTCAATCATTTCCATTTTTTCCCCCTTTAGACCACAGATATATACGTTAATTGAAGAATGTCATATCTTTCAACCACTTTGGCTTATCTTTCCTATGCGTATCTTGCATATTTGTCCCTATTATACGCCTCCTTCTTTGATCTTTCCCCCCCCCCTAGAGCTGAACATTAAGCATGGCACCAAAGCTGCATCTTTTTTTTTTTCCCCCCCCCAAGATGATGTTTGGAATTCCTCCACCGACTGGGATTAACTGGAGTATTCTCATTCATCGAAACAGCAGTAAACGTTCTCCTACGCTCCGCATGTGTCAAACACACACATTTAATAGGCAGCCTTGAGACTAATGATATTTCTTCTTTCCTGGCAGTAATTACGACCTGATTCATTTTTTTTTGATGGTAAAGATTGCAAAACCAGAAACCGCTGATGATCTCCGATGTTTATTTTACTGTCTGGTTGGAATAGAGTTGTTTTATATCTACAGACAGCTGCTTTTGGCCTTCTTTATCTACTAGACTGTGCGATTTGAATAGTAGGGATGGGAATCCATAATTTCTTCTATTACTTTTCTCACTTAAAAACCTAGCGCATCATTTAAACAATACATTTAAACTAACATCAAATACAAGGATTTACTTCAAACTTAAAATAAAATGCAAAATTTTCATGAGCAGTATATATCTCTGTCATCCGCCATTATTATTATTATTTCTAAACAAACTTAGCAAATAATTCAATCCCACCACATGGAGTTGCCAGGGTGTGTATAATTCAGAATGTACAACCTGTAGTATTATAAAGAAACGGCGACGTTTTTCCTCCTCGGACACTTCCGAAGTCTCGAGTACGTGTTGAGCAGACATGAGCATGCTATCACGCACAGCTTCTAATGCACGTTCCGAGACAAATTAGCGCAGGCTGTGTTTTGAGACTGGTGTAGGTGTGTGTAATGAGTGGGATTTAATACTAATTTACGTGCAGAATCATGCACATTTTGATAATGTACCGCCATAAAAATACGTTTCTGCTGCACCACTCCGAAGCTCGTGCACTCAGCATAGACTCGGTCCAGTGTGAGCTGTCATGTCTGATCAAACTGAAAAACAGCCGCTGTCTGATAGACCGGTTGGTTCATAACTAAACTGTGTCCCCCAATCTGTACTGAATATCATAAATGTTTCCACACCAGAGCCAGTTTAAATACTGATCCAAATGATTTGGTGCAGTTTGGAAGTTTGTATTTGTTTGAACCAGACCTAAATCCTCATTGTTTATTGATCGTTTAATCATCATCATCATCATCATCATCATCATCGTCATTACCTCTGCTGACCCCTAGTCAGATTTCCTTTTTCTCACACGCTCTCTCTTTTCGCAGCTTTGTCCTTAGGATTAATGACATCAGTCCATTCATCCCTCCATGCACCCTTTTATAACAACATGATTAATGCCGACAATGAGATTTTATGTGAAGGCTCTCTCAAATAAGGGCAATAATTCAGTGCTTTGTTTTGCTTCCTTTTCATTTTAATCGGTTGATTGATAACATGCTACGGTGAAACTATGACCAGAGTGTCAGAACTTTCAACCATTGTGCCCTTGTAACTAGATGAAAGTGTAACAAAATGAAAGTGTCTTTTAACATTAAAGTAATTCCTAATAAAATCTTTCCAAAAAGGAACAATTAGAAGAATCTAACTTTCTTTCTTTTTTTTCTTTTTTTTTTACATTTATCCCAGTATTTTATATAAAAAAACTTTTTTTTTTTTCAAGATTAGGTCCTTTTTTACGAAGCTCCGCCCCCAATATCTATAGTGTCTGAAGTCTGAAAAAAAACTCATAGAGTCTAGTGTCTATGAAATTACTCAGAAATAATAACCAAACATTCTGGACTGGATATCAGTTTACCCAGTTTTCTGCAAATTAATACAATCTTATTCCTAAGGTTAATGCATTGCTTCTATTTATTTATTTATTTATTTATTTATTATAAATAAATTGCCTATTGCACCTTTAAACAGCCAATTAATACCATGAACACCTTGAAATAATAATACTTGTAGGCTGCTTCTTCATACCATTAACCCTTTAAACGCGTCCTGCCGTTCGTATCGACTGTTTGTTCCTTTAAGGGAAGCTTGGACGAATGTGCATTGAGTATTTGACATTTCAAATCCCTGTTCATGGTTCTCCTTCCTCCTGAGTTACTGTCAGTGCCCGTGTCTTTGATGAGAGCAGCAAGGTGAAGAGCGCTCCTAATGCGATGAGTCAAGACTATCACAGAAGTCTGAAAAAGGTCGGACTTTTTACTTTACTTCGTGCTTTTTCTTTCTTTCTTTTTTTAACACAAACCTACTGCACTTTTTAATGACAGGTCTACAGGTGTTTCCTTGGGCAAATCTCAGTCTCCATGTTGCAGACTGTGAACGTGTTCACATCTAGAAATGTGGAATTAAATGTTGGAGCAGAGGTTGACCTCAATTTTACTCACAGCATGGGCTGAGCGAAGTTAGTCGTGGGAAACGCAAGGCACCTAATAAACCAGCTGAATTCCATTGTAAGGGGCCATGAACCTATTTTTATATGCATCTTGTTTTTTGTTTTTCCATATGAAATATAATATAGAATTTCTTCAATTGTAAAGGAGCATTTAATATATCTTACTTTTTTTAGCTTATGAATACACCAGCACCATACAAGAATCCTGATTGTGCATCATGATGTAGTCCAGACCGCACAAGACCGTAAAATAACTGAAGATGATAGTCGACTAGATTCTCAAATTTTATTAATTGTATTGAATATTATTTATATTCCACTTATAATATCATATGTATTATTATTTATCATATATATAATAATATATAAAAATGGAATGGAAAGAATTAGCAATGAACTAGAATGGAATGAAAATGAAAAGCATTGCATAGAATGTAACAGAATAAAATAAAAACAATGCAGTGGAATCAAACCATAGGATGGAATGCAGTGGAATGGTACGGAATGAAACAAGATGAAGGGAGCAATATGCTGCATGACATATGAGTATGAAGTGGAATACTACAGAGCAATAGAGAATAGAATAGTATGATTGAATAGCATTCAGTTTGTAATGGAAAGGTATTGTAAAGGTATTGTAATGTAAATTGAGACTGTATAGGAAATAATAGAAACTATTTAATGTATGAGGAGTGTATTCGAATTTATGTAGACGAGAATAACATTGAATAATATAAAAATAAAAGGGTTGAGTATTAAAATTTTATTTGAGTACATTTACATTTAGGCATTTGGCAGATGCCATTATACAGAGTGACTGACTTTTTTTTTTTTTTTCCTCATTATACCTCTGAGTAGTTTAGGGTTAAGGGCCTTGTTCAAGGGCCCAACAGGGACAACTTTGGTGGTTGGGGGATTTGAACCTGGGACCTTCCGAACCGTAGTGCCTTAACCACTGAGCTCCACCTGGCAGTATTAAATACTGTAAAATGATTGAGAAGGAAAGAGTACTGTGGAGCAGTATGGAATGGAAATGAAATGGAAAGGGGCATTATGGATTGGACAGGAGTACTCTGGAATGTTGTAAAGAATAGAATGAAATAGTGTTCAATAGAATATGATGTAATTTATTAGAAAAAAATCAAATCAGTGAAAAGGAATGGAATAAAAAAAAGACAAAAAGAATCAAAACCAATGTAATGGAACATTATGAAATAAATAGAAAAATGTGGCCTATTTAATTGTAATTAAATGGAGCAAAAAGGATGGTCTAGAATTAAATGAATGAAATAATATCGAAATGGGATTGAATGAAACTGCATGGAATAGAACTGTATAGAGAGAGTGAAATCATATGGGAGAGGATTGGAATAGAAAAAAAAGTGGATTGGAATAGAATGGAATGTAAATGAATAGTCTGGAATCAATTGTGATGGAATTGTGAACTGAATACCGCCAAAGTGAATGCGTACGGAAAAGACGAATGGAATATACTAGACTGGCGTGATAAAGAGTGGAGTGAAGTGTAATCCAGGTAAATGTTCTGGAATTCACCGGAATGGAACATAACAGAATGTGAGCTTTTCCTCAGATACACAGGGGCTCTGTTGGACTCCTCGTCCTTTTCTTGCGTGTGGAGCTAAAGCACTTATTGACTGAACTCTTAGGGTAATGTGTAAATCCATTCTCTGATTCGACTCTGAAAGAAGAAGCCGAAGCTCGTCCTTGAATTGAGATAAATAGTTCAGTATCAGAGAAAGCAGCGGTGACCAGGGAAATAAGGAAACTCATGCCCTTGTCTAATAAGTGTACTGACCCGGTATATATCTTCATTTCTCTTGGCTTTGACTCTGCAGTGTTTCCTTCCATCCATGTTTATCAGAAATCGTGTCGCAGGTGTATCGGTTCCAGGTCTTTTAAAATGGTATTCTGTATATTTGTTTGCCCTGTCTGTCTGTTTATTTCACCTACAGACATGCGCATACAGAGAGAACGCAAGAGAGAGAGAGAGAGAGAGAGAGAGAGAAAGAGGTGCACATTTGCTGTTACTGTGAACTGAATAAGAAAAGAAACCAGGGGATAGTCCGGCCAGTTCCCTGCTTAGCCATAGTAACTGAGATCTCCCAGCTCCTAAACGTGATTACCATAAGTTCTCAGTTTTCTCACGTCAGTCGTCTGGTGAAAAGTCTCGCTCGGTACGCGGGCAGCGTCTTCGGCTCAGTCCTCCTAGTGCTCTAATAAATGAACGCTGGGTTTTAATTTAACTCCCTATTTTAATTAATGTCTGCGTTTGTTAGAATTAAATCTCATTCCCTCCGATCTTTTTCCTCCCAAGGGATCATTAAATATCCCAGGCGTAAGTATCCAGGAAGCAGACCCTGCGGCCCGCACACATTCTCTCCTTAATGTTAATCAGCCTCGACAAATTGGGGGAAAAAATGTCCCTAAGATTAGTTTGGTCAAATAGGACGTCTGGGTTAAGACTACAGCGCTTTTCAATTCACGATTCCGATTGGTTCCGAAAGCAGATGTGAGTAATTATTTTATTATTTTTTATTAAAGAAGCTCATACTGTAGCTGTAGGTCCGGTTTTTATTCAAATGATGGTTAATTTTAGTGCACTTGTACTTCTAAAACTCATTCACAAAGTCTTCTCTGGCAAATGCTACACATAATCTAGGAGAAATACTAAACTGATAAATAAATGAGCGTGCTATAAATTAACCAAGACCATCCTGTACTCACTGATATGGTTAACTATGCACAAAAACAAGAGGAGAAGGAAAGAAGAGCGAACGACTCTTTATAGCTGCTGCAATTTTTACACTTACACTCTTACAAAAGGAAAAAAAAAGAAAAGAAAAAGGTCCCCCACATACGAACATCTGAGTTACGAACTTTCAAAAAATATGAACATGCGCATTTTTTTTTTAATCGCGGACATTTGATCACAGGTTCGGCATAGATTGTCACGTACACGCAGTATGCATCCCAGGATCCTTAGGACTGCTAAGAAGCGCCAAGTAATTACGATGGAGACAAAAAGTGAAAATAATTGAGAGAATGGAGCAAGGCGAAAAAAGATGGCAGACATTTCTTGTGCTTTTACATTGAATCGTTCAAATGTCGTAACGATTCTATAGAACGAGAACAAGCTCATGGAACATTGTAGTTTTATATTGTGTTAGTATCCTAGTACCTAGACAAGGTCTGTTGGACTTAAGAACGAATTGGACTTACAAACAAGCTCTCGGAACGGAACTCGTTCGTATGTTGGGGAATTACTGACATAATGAGATAATAGGAAACTTTTCCATAATAATCATTGTTAAAAGGTCTATACAAGTAAAATTAATTTTATTTAAAGTAATCTGCGTTACAGTTCATGTTTGTCAAGACACTGCATGAAATCCAGTTAGGAAATGGGAGGGTAGCGACAGGAAGGGGATCCGGGATCAGACCTGTGCCAGATCTTGCATATGGAATGATACAAATTAGACAAAGCCTAAGAAAGGAAAATCCACTTCCTGGTTGTACTGTAGCACTGACTTTTCCTTGTTTCAAGCTGATTCTCATCACCCTATTGATTAGCACATTTTTCTCCCACATCATCTACCACAACTTAATTTTCTTCATCTTTCAACAGCCTGTGTGTTCACTTTCGGGTTTGCTTTAAATAAATACGAGCTGTGTCGTCTTTCTGCTCTGTAGTAACCTTTCTACTGTGTTTGTTTGAAGGCCAGAGGTCTGAATGTCTTTCATAACACCTTCATCTGACAGCATTTCATTTTCTTCAAACTAAACTAGTGTCTGATTCAATTAGGGTTGATATTTTCCTAACCCATCACTAAAGACTTTAACCTTGTTGTCTAAGTTTCACGTTATTCTGAAGCATTTATTCCATATTCCTCATCACTCTTTAATCTATGAATGAATAAATATGTCAATTACGATCCGCTATCAAGGTATGTTTTTAACCTAAGACATGAACCTGGATTTGACCAGGAATTTGACCAGGGATTTGACCATTGAAAATGTACGTAACAAGATGGTGCCAGTGACGTCAGCTGTCGTCACGAATGCCTCAACCACTTTTTTTTTTTAAGTTAATTTTCCATATTAAACATTTTATTGCATTGCATTTCACATTTCATACAAACTTCCATAATTTCTTTTGATTGTGTAAAGCTGCTTTGCGACAATGACAATTGTTAAAAGCACTATATAAATAAAATTGAATTGCATATCAACACTGTCGCCTGGCGCCTCCAGGGTCCGGTTTCGATTCCCGCCAGGCTCGGTTCCCGTCTCTGTGTGCATGGAGTTTGCATGTTCTCCCTCCGTGCTTGGTGGGTTTCCTCCGGGTACTCCGGTATCTTCCCACATTTCAAACACATGTAGGTTAGGCTAATTGCCGTTCCCAAATTGACGGTAGTGTGTGAATGAACGTATGAGTGTGTGTGTGTGAGCCCTGCGATGGATTGGCACCCTGTCCAGGGTGTACCCCGCCTCGTGCCTGGAATAGGCTCCAGCCCCCCCAATTGAGAGTGAATTGCATATCATTCCGTGTGTGATTGTGTATGTGACAAATAAAATTTTCATTTAAAGTAAAAAAAAAATGCGAACCAAAAAGTCCTTCAGAAAACCTGGACAAATATTCATCAAGGCAACATTAAAAATACAAGAATGTCTGTCTCTCTGGAAGCAAAATATGAAAAGATTTGAAGACAATCAGTATTTCAGCACTGATACTGATACCGCGAATTTGATACTCGTTCCTTAATAACACTTTTTCTAGACCAATTATGTAAGTTCTGTTTCAACAACAAAAAAATCCATTACACACACAGTACATATCGCAACTCATTTCCTCAAATAAAACTAATTGAATTAAAAAATTAAATAAAATCCCATCTACCATAACTGTTACGTGGTGCAGTATGGAGCACCACGAGATGTTTTTAATGGGTTAATGAAATAACCCATTAAATACATTAACTTTTTAAATTTTTTTAAGAACAGCTTTGACAAAAATTTTCAAGTGAATTTTTTCCCACTCAAAGCAGTTTTACAACATTTATCACAGTTCGTGGTTGTCTGTTAAGTGTTGTGCAGGATTACGCTTCACAAGCGCTCGAAGGAAGTTCAGTTCACACAAACTAAAACCACCTAGTTTGGGTCCTAAAGTTTTACTTCCCCACTCCTTCTGTAGAATCTTTGTCTATCCATCCATCCTCTCGCACTGGAAGCAGCATTGTTCATATCAGTTCACACACAAAAAAAACATAAACATAGAAGACTTAGTTTGCTAAATGTGACCTGCTAAAATCACAGTCGTAACCCAGTCCCGCTAATAGTATCATGCGATGAGGGTGGAATCCGGTGGTGGACGTTTTGAAGGACGTTCTGTAATGTTATGAGAGTTTGAATGATGAGAGGAACACTGAGCAACTTTCTGCTCCCACGCAAACCGAGTATTTTAAAATTTCATTTGTCATACTCGACAGCAGTGTCCTTTTTTTTAATCTATTGCATCGGACGCTGATGACAATCATCAAGGATGATCGCGTAGACATTTTCACGGCGTAGACATTTTTACACTATCACGTGACGCACACCGTAGTCAAGGCTCTATAAAAAACACAACACACACATATCAAGTACAACTTGAGTATCAACAGGTTTTACACGTGAAGGAATGGAATCTACGCCACGGTTGATTAATTTCCCTACAGCGTCAGATTTCTTCTTTAATGGTGTCATTTCGCAGTGTAAGAAATACAGTTGCTGTTGTTAAAGAATCCAGTGTCCAGTAAGAGCTCTTGTAAAAGGAAGCGTGATTCAGTGGTGCAGCGATGTGCCGAGAGCTATGATTTATAGCCACAGCAAGGTCTTCTTTTCTTCTGCTCACAGCCAGAGCTCTGTCTGCTACCCGGAAGGAGCCGTTCGGACATGGCACTGTTATTTTTGACGACGTAATTAAACTCTGTGGAACTGTAGTTGGCATCGCTTTGTTCAGTTAAATTCTGACAAAGTTCACTTCTGCCATGCATCTCTAAGTTTTCTATAGGAGCAGCTTGGAAAGTAGTGCTTAAGGCTTATATTAACTCTGATATATTCACGTTTCTGTAGTAACAACATGGACATGGCATATAAGAGAAGTCTGATAATAAACTAATTAAACTGTGCTAATATTCAGCAAAGTGGTGTGCAAATATGCATGAAAGTGTCTCATGTGCAACGAGCAAAAAAAATGAAATAGAAATATGTGTAAATGTGCATGAATGTCCAGAATGAGTGCAAAAAGACAAATGTCCATAAGTGTGTAATGTGCAAAAAAAAGGTTTGGTCCCGTGTGGTGTTCTGATTTAGAGACCGTATCGCCTGCGGGAAGAAGCTCCTCCTCGGTCTCTCCGTGTTGGCCCTCGGGGAGCGGAATCGATTTTCCCGACCGCAACAGAGAGAACAGTCCATCGCTGGGGTGGCTGAGGTCCTTCACCACCTTCCTGGCCTTGGTCCAGCACTGCTTTCTGTAGATTGAGTGCAGGTCAGGGAGCTCGGTGCGGATGATGCGCTCAGCTGATCGCGCCACCCTCTGTAGAGCTCGTCTGCCCTGTTCCCAAACCAGGTCGTGAAACTCAAACTTACTTGAACAGTAACAGCAGTTGACATTGGACTACATTGTACCACTTTGTCATTGGTTATTTTCCTGCCAGGTCGGATTGTGTATCATGGCTTAGATTATTATTTTATTTCCTATCATGTTCTAGATAAATATCAATTTGATACAGGATCAGAGGCACCCGTGCTTGTCGAAAGCAAATGCAAGCCTGTGCATTAAGCTATTAGATCTCCCAGTGCATCTTGCTGTGGATTTGGCGTCGCAGGGAAAGAGTTGATCCGTCCTGCAGTTTCCCCAGAACTCAATCCGATCAGTGATCCGTGGGATCCATTGTTCTGGACACACAAGTCTGATCCATAAAGGCCCTTATCCACCCTGCAACTTACAGCATTTTAAGGATGTGCTTAATGTCCTGGTGCCACATCCTGCAGCGCACCTTCAGAGGACTTGTGGTCTTGTTATGGCTGATCGTTTTAAAAGAAATAAAGCAAGTTTGACTACTACATCTTCACCAGCGCACTCTATCATGTTTCACTCCTTTCACGATACAGATATCAAAAGAGGAAATGTGTTAGTTGAAGACACTTACTTGCAGACAGCCTGACTGATTTTTCCCCTCCGTTACTTGATCTCAGTCACATGGCAATAAGAGTGAAATCACTCCACTTTCTGTCCAGCGATCGTCTCATTCTGACAGAGTAGGAAATTTTGTGAAAGCCTTATTGCTATCAACAGCGCAGTTAAAATTGTGAAAAGAATTATTGCTAGAAAACGGCTTTCCACCTGAAGTCTTACAGTGGTATAAAGTCCGTGAAATGGACATCCGCACTATGATGTCTTATAAATCATCCAGTAAGGAGGAGTGGTATTTTAAGCACAACTTATGACATTATTTGAACCATCATTGGCGCAGGTTATTATACATATTTCTTGTTGAGTTTCAAAGATCAGCCATAACCATAAAAACCCAACTGCCAAAACAGCTCTTGACCCCTCGAGGCATGGACTCCTCCACAAGAGCTCTAAAGGTGTGCTGTAGTATCTGGCGCCAAGATGTTAACAGCAGGTCATTTAAGTCCTGTAAGTTGTGAGGTGAGTCCTCCATTGATCTAACTCGTTTGTCCAGCACATCCCATGAATGCCTACCAGATCGAGACCACACTTTGAACTCTGGCCCTCCCTCTCCATGTACACCAGTGACTCTCTCACCAATTTACCGGTTATCTTCCTCGGCTCACTTTTGGTACTGCATACAGGCAACACCCCGCTGCGTTAGCCGTAACAATTTGGCCCTTTTCAGAGTCGCTCTGATCCTTATCCTGGATCTCCACTCGGAGCGGATCTCTGATCGTTTGTAACGTGGTTTTCTTTCGCCCTCTGTGCGGCTTCATGCCTCAACCAGGAGAGTTTCAGTTGCTGAGCGGCTTGACTCCACAATTAGCCTGCCATGACTATTCATGACGAAAGCAGTCATTGTTTTAGAGACCTTTCTTTGAATACATTTACGCTACAAGTTAAAAGTTTGAACATTCTAATTCTGTGGTTTTCCTCATTCTGATTCCTTTCAACAATGTAAAACAATGCTGAAGACCTGAACAGTTGATATTGAGATGAATCTGCTACGTATGCCCTGTAAAGTCTTCATAACACCTCTACTCTGAGGTGAGGTGATTTCTGATGCTGGTAACTCAAAATTACAACAACAAAAAAAGAAGAACTTTGAATTTGCTCAGTTATTGGGATACTGGTCTGAAGGTCGGAGGTTTGAGCCCCAGCACCAACAAGTTGCCACTATTGAGCCCTTGAGCAAGTCCACTATTTGCTCCAGGGTTGCTCCATCCTGGCTGACCCAGGAAACATTTCATTGTGCTGTAAGGTACATGTGACAAATTAATAATAATAATAATAATAATAATAATAATAATAATAATAATAATAATAAATTAATGCAATAAATGACATTTTGATCTTGCTTTTCTGTGAAGGTCATGAGAGCTTGATGGGTTTTGTAAAAAACTTTTCTTGCAAGAACTATTCCAGAACAACTGGCCTTCATGTCTTAAAATAACAAGTGAATGTGTTGTTGTTGTTGTTCTTGTTGTTGTTGTTGTTGTTGCTTAATTGTCTAATTCCATATGTGATATTTCATAGTTTTGAAAAAAATCCAGTATTGTTCTAGAATGTAGAAAATGTATCCATCCATCCGTCTAGGAACCTCTGCAGTCCAACTAGGGACAGTGGAGGACAATGGTGACCATTGTATTTATTCCCATTTTGTACGACCGTGGTAGGACATCCGGTCAGAAAATATATCATGAAACTAAAACACTGAATTAGAAGTTGTGTCCAAACTTTTCACTAGTACTGTATCTAGAATCCTGTCCAGATTAAAAGGCATATTAAGCTTTAAATGTTCCTTCCAGAATAATGATTCTGATCATGTAATTCACTGCACCTTTCAGTGGTTTGAATCTTATGGCTGATTACGGTAAAGCAGAGTTTTTCATAAGACCTAATGCAGTTAGTTTTTTTTAAGCATTTATCTTAAATTGGGTGAAAAACTTTGCATAGTGAACTCGATTGCTAATAAGCAGAACTCCAAAGTCAGGAATCGGACCAGGTTATGTTCAATGGGCGCATTTTTTATTGCTTCTCATGAAGGCTGTAGATCTCACACAAGGTCATGCCATGACAATGTGCCAGTTTCTATTAGGAGGATATAGTGTAATACTCATTAATATGTGTGTGCTAGATGTCTTCCATAAATACTGTATTTTGTTCTCTTGGTTACGGTGACCTTTACTTGTCAGTGTAAACGTGTTCTGAATTTGTGTTCTTCGAGACTAAGGAACACTTGGTGTCTGCTGTTGTACGTCCTCAGCCACCACACTGCATTCAAATCGGATTAGAGCTAAAAAGAAGCCGTTTGTGAAAATGGAAATAATTTTATCCCAGCATTAGAAGTGTCCAGTCCAGTCCGGATTATTTAGGTTCAGGCAGTTCAGACCAGTAATGATCTGAATACGGATTCTCTTTGATTTATCTTTTTTTTTTTTTTTTTTTTGGAACAGCAGATTTTTTTTTTCTGTTTCTCCAAGTGTAACAATCTAAAGAAAGTATTAGTGTGAAAGCTAAGTGAGCTCTAAGCATTGTAGGTGTGTAAGAATCCCCCTGTGCTTTGCTTTAATGGCACTTTAAGTGGTTTAAAACCTTTAATTGTTATCCAGAGACATGCTTTTGTAGCTAGACGATGTCAGAAGCTCAGCCATACATCTTATCTCAGAGGAATATTTCAGAGTGTGTGTGTGTGTGTGTGTGTGTGTGTGTGTGTGTGTGTGTGTGTGTGTGTGTGTGTGTGTGTGTGTTCTCTGCATCTGGATGATTCAGTCTTGCCTTGACGGAGTGCTGTTTTTTATTCTTTACTTGCCTGCACGACAATGGTATGATATGCAAAGAGAAGGTTTTGTTCTGAAGTTTTGCACTTTGCTAGCTTTGTAAAAAAAAAAAATTGAAGCAGTGAAGCCATGCACTTCAAATCAAGCGGCCATGCCGAGTGCGAGTCCCTGAGGGAGTTCAAGCATCGCCATTATTCAGCAAAGAGCCGTATTACAGCGATTACGTCTGTCTCCAAGCTGCCCTGAGGTCTGCAGAAAATAACACAGGGGTTACGGTTTGGGTACAGATTGATTTTCAGTTCATGGTGCTGCACATGAGGAGTAATGACACACGCTTAAGCCACCAGCTCGTTTTAGGGAGTCGTGTGTGAATCCGTCAGGGCTCCTGAAGCCTTTAATAATGTTTAAGGTTGACTGCCCTTTCTATTATGTTGTTATTGTTTTGTTAGGAATACAATGATTGTTTTTTTTTTTTTTTTTATTATAATTTTTTTTAATCACACATTTAATCCTAATACATTTTCAGAATGCATAACAGAGAGTTCTTTTTATTCGGGATCAGTTATTTATTTATTTTTTATTTGGTATCGGTTAGTGAAACAGAATGAGAATGAAAGTTTCCCGATGAAACCGAAACCAAGTGCTCACGTGCATCCTGTATCAGTTATGAAAATGATAACTGATAACAAAAGTCACTTAGGACAGGAGTGTCTGTCAAATAAGTGCTAGATCTTTTTGCTTGAAGATTTTTTCTTTAATGGTTGAGAAAGTATTCTTAAAACAAATCCATTTACGCTTCATTTAAGAACAGATGCATTAGAAAATATTAAAACGGATCATCTAACAACCGTGGAAATCCTAATCAAGTTATCATGCTTAGAAGCCAATAATTTTAACATAGTTTTCTGTTGGATGCCTGGGCACACAGGAATCTCTGGTAATGAAAGAGCAGACAAAACTACCAAAAAAGCGTCATCCAAAAAAAAAAAAAAAACAGTCAAATGCGTTATATCCTTCCCTAAATGGAAATCAGGACGGGATCATTGCTTAAATAAATAAATAAATAAATAAATAAATCCAGATGTTAGATCAAGAAATACATTTCCTTTTAAAAAATTGTTGGGATTATACAAGATGCAGGATAGGACACTCAAAAGCTACACACACATTTTTACTGCCTAGAGAAAATCCACCACAATGTTGGATCAATCATGCAGAACCCAGCTGTCCATCAAACATATTTTATTTGACTGTAACTCTTTTACTCCTTTAAGGAACTTGTTTTATTCTGCTGACACTTAAAAAAAAAAACTTAAACAAGTAAACCCAAATGTAGTTTTAACGTTCTTAGGAAAAAGAAAAAAAGGTAACATCTTATCTAGTTTTAATATTTAATAGCAAAAATGACTCTCGCCATGAATATAGCCATAGAAGACATAGAAACTGGCATGGTGTTAAAAAACAAAGAGAAAGAAATGCAGATGTTATTTCTATAGAAATAATCTTAATTAATGAATTAAATTTCAAGATATTTTAATTAAATAAAAACATAAACATTTTTTTTTTGGTGCCATTTTATGATGCACGTCAAGGTTAGTGAAGTTACTCTATATGGTTCTTTGACATGTTGATACAAATGGCAATCAGAGTTAACATGACGTTCTCGGATTTTTCCTGGAATTAAGCTTGTTTTTAACCATTGTAACCAGAGAAGTTAACGATTCATTGTTAATCAATTCAAACGTAACAATTTTACTAATTCAAGTGTATTAACTTGTAAGGTTTGTTTTGCATGTAGTGGTAACAATCTAGCTGCAAGCTAACGTTAGCCTAGCGATCCTTACAGGCTTGCTAATAGCTGATTTGAGTTCGAGTCGGGGCTCGGCGACTTTGGATTGAGTCGCCTGTTTCACGTTGCAGTTTCGTTAAACCACCCGTTCAACAGCATTGACTGTGGTAGTGATTAGCGATGAAGTAATCTCTCTCTCTCTCTCTCTCTTTGGACTGTGAATCGAACGCGGACCCTGGAGGTGCAAGACGACAGCGTTAACCGCTACACAACCCAACAAGATTTTACACACTTCAAATGAAATCCAAATGAAAACTAATATGTTGATGTCGGTGATGATACAGTGGCAGCAACAAGAAATAAATCATTGTGTAGGAAACACTGGATAAACCTTAAACTGAGTGTATCTGGTTGCTAATACTTATTAATGATTATTTGATTGAAGGTTGTTTGAAATGTGCGAGAATTGCAAATCTAATTGTAACAGTTCAGGATAAACCCAATCACCTTAAAGCTTATTATTTACGATTATAATTCAGTAATTACCATGAACTGTTTAGTGATTTTTAAATCCTGAGTGCGCGCTATAAATGTCAGGGGAAATTGAACACTATGCAAAGAGCCGCCATTTCCCGGATCATCTGCAATGTAACCAGACATAAAATATCTGAATTTCTCTTTAACCCCTAATCAGCAGTATTAGAAACACCACCCTCGGGCTTGTGCATTTCCTCAGCACGTGCCGTCATTCTCAGACCTCGCACCGCTACCACTGCCGCTTTGCTCACCAGTGCCGTGTTCCTGTGTTCAAGTTTCATTTGAGCAAGGAAAAAAAAAGATCTAAGCTTAATGTGAAAGCTGCAAGTCAACGAGAGGTTGAGGGGTGTGCGGGGAAATTTGGACTGACAGTCCTAGCTGGCAGCATGTGACTCTTGGCCTGTGTGCCAGCTTTGCTTTGGGGAAATGTTTCCATGCCCCTCTGCGAGTGCACACCTTCTACAGGGAGATTGCCAGGCATTGATTAAAACTCTGCGTCGGGTCAAACTAGCTGACAGCAGCGCTCTGTGTCTACGCCACAGCGTCCCACCCTGTCTGTCTGCAGCATGCTGGCCAGCTCCTGACGCCTGGGGACGGTATAATAAGCCCTGGTGAAATGAGACAAGCTGAAACTTTGACATCGAGCCCTAAGGAAAATCTTGAATTTTGAAATCAATATGTTTTGTACATAATCAATCATGAACTGTGTAGTTACAATGCAATCGTCATTACATAAATCAAAGCCCATGCATTCTATAATATAATTATAATAAGGACTAATGTAACGTATAATTTATTTTCTTTGAAGCGCTCAATAATTAAATATAGATTAAATCTATATGAGGGGTGTTCAAGTCAAAACCGGGACTTTCGATTTAGCAGAATAACAGGACACAGTTATGAGAGTAAAAACTGCTTTTATTTCTCTATATAATCCTCTGCCGCAGTAATACACTCATCCCAGCGTTTCACTAGCGCTTGGATACCATCAAGGTAGAAAGTTTTCCCGTACGCTTAAGCCATGATCGGACTGTCTGAGACGCTCCTTTAATGGCTCAAACATGTGAGATGGGAGATGTGCTCTCGCTTTGTGGCTGAAGCTTTGGCCTCCTATAGAACTCCTGTAATCTCAGCACTTGCACATTAGTCTGGGAGTTATTGCCACGCCACGTCGCCCATGTAGTGTTGTGACCTCATTCTCTGTCCTTTCCACATGCTTGGGTCTACGTCATGAACAGGGTAAATCTGGACTCATCTGACCACATGACCTTGTCTATCGCTCAAAAGTCGAACATCTTTTTTCCTGATTAGTTTCCATAGAAAAAATCCATAGAATATACAGTATAATGAGTGTAATCCTGTACACCCAAAAATGTTGCTACCTTTTTTTTTATGGTAAACTTCTGGCAACCAAAGCTGCCGTTTTCTTACCGTAAAATTTACAATTTATTTTTTACATTGTGGTTTTCTTACTGTATGGCCTCACAGTTGTTTGGTCCCAATCCTCTGAGTTTTCATCACAATGTGTGTATGTGTGTGAGTGTGTGTGTGTGTGTGTGTGTGTAGAAATGCACTTACTTTTACTACTCAGCATAGCTCTGATTTGTTATGGCCATTTTTGTGAAGCGATTTCACCAAGTCATCTCTGATCACAGTCATTCACAATTTTGAAGTCGACGGTTCAGCAATGTTCTTTCAGACTTTAATACTTCACTGGTCAGGTTTTAACCCAATTCAGCAGTCTCCTGAATTGTTTTCTTTGCTTGATGCAGGCCCTTCTCTAACTTTTGTCTTGCCAAGATGTGTCTTATTGGATTTTGATTCATAAAAAAAAAAGAAAAAAAAAGGCATGACCAAGTAGGTAACAAGACGATTTCTGTCAATCTTTACCGACCATGTTTTATTCGTTGTTCTCTGCAGTATCAATAATTCACACACGCATGACTAGTCCATTGACTTTGTATTACTCTGAGATATAAGGTAAGAGTGATAATGCGCTATGGTGGATACCCAGGCTCATGATCAACTTATACATTTGTGACTGAATTATAGATTTGCCTGAGGATTTTCTCTTTCGTTTTACACATCTTCACCTTGATTAACCTGATGATTGCCATGTTTATGCCCAGCGATGCCCAGTGGCTTATAATTCCATGGTCTTGGTCCTCGCTTTCATAACATACTCTTCATCATCATAGTCTTCCTCCCTGCATCCCATGAGGATGTGCTTTCTTAACTAAATGTTAACCTAGACTTTGTTGCAGTCTTGACCTTGCTTATATCCTTGAGACTTTGGAAACACAAACTACTCTACAACTCTCCATGCACATAAAAGCACATCTAATGAATCTTTAGTAGATTTCTTTTACCGCAAGCAGCGAGAGTGCTCTTCCTCTACTGCAGTCCTCGACTACAGCCTTGGAAATGTGTCCAATAAATTAGGATGGTGCGCCTGAAAAAAACATTGCACAGACCCATATTATGTTTATGGATTAACCTGGAGTTCAGAGCAACATGGGAAGTTGTTGGAATCTGCAATCAGCCCCTGCCTCACTGTCTGATATGGCTTAATGAAATGGTATTAAAGTGCTGAATGGAATTACTAAGGCACACCAGCTCTGTATGAAAGCACTCAAGGACTCATTTGGTCGCAAAGCATGTGATGAATTAGTAATCTCCCTAAACGACCTTGGAACAGGTCTAGATAGTCTATATATATTTTTAACTTAATTAAAAAAAAAAAACTAGAATCTTCTGTGCACTGCAGAGTTGCTGTTGGTAATAATAACTTAATTAGGTACACCTATTCAACTGCACATTAATGCAATTATCTAATCAGGCAATCATATGGCAGCAACTCGGTGCATTTGTGAATGTGGCATGGTTGTTGGTGCCAGACGGACTGAAAGTGTTGATCTACCGGGATGTTCACATTCACCCATCTTTAGGGTTTACAGAGAATGATCTGAAAAAGAGAAAAAATACAGCAACTCGCTGCCTGGAGAATAGCCAGACTGGTTCGAGCTGATAGAAACGCAACAGTAAGTCAAATAACATCTTGTTACAACTGAGATATGTTGAACATCTCTGAACACACAACACAACGAACCTTGAAGCAAAAGACCAAAATGGGTGGAACTCCTGCCACATACAAACAGGAATCTGAGGCTATGATTCACATGGACTCACCAAAATTGGACAACAGAAGATTGAAAAAAAAAAAAAGTCTGGTTTGATGAGTCTCAATTTCTTCCGCAGCATTTGAATGGTAGGGTCATAATTTGGTCTGCACAAAAGCATGAAATCATGGATCCATCCTGCCTTGTATGAACGGTTCAGACTGATGGTGGCCGCAGTGGCGGCCTGGCGTGGGACGTATTTTCTTGGTATACTTTGAGCCAAGCATGGTTTACGGACACAGGATAAAATGCCATGTCGATCACGTCAAACTGGTTGCTCGAACATGACAATGAGGTCACTGTAATCGAATTGGGATATGGATTTAGGATATGGTGGACAGGGAGTCCCGAATCATGGATGTGCCATCCAAAGACAAATCTGCAGCAACTCCATGATGCTCTCATGTCAATATGGACCAACACCTCTTGAGGAATGTTTCCCGTACCTTGGTGTATCTTAATGCCATGAAGCATCAAAGCAGTTAAGGCAAAGGGGGGTGGGGGGGGGGGGTCCAATCCAGCACTGGCAAGGTGTATTTAATGAAGTGGCCACTGAGTGCATTTTAAACAGTTCTCCATTAAGAGGACTTCTTTTAGAAAGAAGCTCTCCGACGCTACAACCCTGTTGTCATGGGAACATAAGAGCAGAATACGAGATGACGGCAGTGTTTTATGATCAGGTTTGTTGCAGATCACTGCGTGGGACTGAATTATCTCTGAACTCTGACAGCATCATACACCCGCAGTTATCGCAGGGAGCCTGGGACTGTGTGTCCGCAGTGTACAGTTTAGTTCAGTTTGCTTTTTTTTTTTTTTTTTAACTGATTGTTTACTGTTGATCATATTTTGATTTTGATGTATGAAGATTATGGATCTTATAGCTCTGACCCGGTTTAAACCTACGTGTCACTGCTTCATTGTTCTAAACTGACAGCCGGGCTGGTTCTGGCATCACGCTGCGCTAAATAGTGATGCTGTAGGCCATGCAGGTGATTATTTTTAAGTACCGCCTCAAGCACCCCACAGTTTAATAACATTTCATTAAGCGATGCCGCCTGACGGTTAATTTTACCCCGTAGCTGCAAATACAGCAGATCTAGTTCATGCAGGAAGGAGTAGACGTCTGATTACTGTTTAGTCATATCATGATTGTTGTAATTGACCTGAAGTGGAGCAGGAAGCAGGGAGCCTTTTAGAGTCTGAGGTTACTGTCTTTGTGGAGTTACACATGCAAAGACAAGCGGTCTTATTTTCCCCAACAAAACAGGAGACGAGCTAATAGACGTTTGAATCTGGAATGGTCTGCGCTGGTGTTTTATGTATAATGCAGATGCACAATGCTCGGAGTTTATTATTTGAAATCAGATTAGTAGACTGATAATCAGTTACTATTGTTAGAGATGTTACCACGTGTGAAAGTAGGCTGGTGCTGTTCACGTGGGAATCAAACTGACGATCTCCAGATGATACGGCGAGATCTTTACCGCCGGGCCCCCAAGTGTGGCGGCCCAGCTAGGACGCACATCAATCACGGACTTGCCCACTTGGCTGATAGTCTAAACCAGAATGAATGCAATAATAAAGAGAAACTTACTTGATTTACCGGACTGTCCACATTTTAAAACTACTTTTAGTGTGTTACATCATGTGGGCGACAGCGGAACACCGCAAAAGAGGAAGAGCGATGAGAGAACTGATCCAGTTGTATGACTCAATCATTCGCTAATCTCTGGGCTGATTGGTGCTTTGCTTTACCCTGCCTAGGTATCACATCTGGGTTTGCTGTCAAGGAAATAAACGCACACGTGAATGCAGAGGAGTACATGCAAGTGAATCATTTATAAGCAAGATTGCATGTATGTATGAAACGATTGAGATTGCGATTTTATTTTATTTTATTTTTTTTATTTTAGATTAATCGTGCATCCATGATATTACATGTGGATAGTTCCTTTGTGTAGTAGGATATTTGAAAATGGGAACCCGTGACCATGCCTACTAACCTACTAATGAAGTTGTAGGTTCTGATAAAATTCAGAACAGAGCAGAAACCTGCCTGGCCCATGTTGAACATTTCATCTCTTTTCCTTCATTTAATTGCTGTTGACTTTATTATTGACCCAAATGTTAATAAGTGTCATATTTTCACTAGGCACTTCAAGAGAAAGCATGAATACCTACTACAAATCATCCCACCCACACAGTTTTATACCGCCGGGTAAACTTGGTGAAGTGTGCCAGAAAAAACATGCCGAGCGCCGTCGGAGGCTTAACCGTGCTCACATGGAAGTGCCATTAGATCATTTCTGTGCCTGCGGTGCAGCAGAGCATGCGCCCTAACTGAACATCCCCCCCCAAACTTCTCTTTAGAAGCTGAACAACAGGCGTAGGAGTGGGAAAAAAATCCAATCTGACCAGGACAGGAAATGATAGGACAATGAGCCAAGCTGAAGTGTGCTGAGGGAAGCCGTTTGCATGGATTTACAGTACATGAGGACGCTTATCACAGCGGTGAGTTAAACATCAGGCATCAGAAAGACAGGAAGGAAGGAAGGAAGGAAGGAAGGAAGGTACGGTCTTGGGGACTTCAGCTTAGTAATCTAAGCCTACATAGTAACTGTGAAAACAATGGATGCACCTCTAGTTCGTGATGTAATCACCCTCGAGTGCGTACGAATACAGATTCCCATTTTCAGTTGAAAACCTGCTTTTTTTTTTCTTTTTCTGTCTGACTTTTGATTTGGCTTTGTTTTGCAATTCATCACCCTTTGTACAGGCTCACATGAGCGCATGCATGAATTTGAGTAAGAAACTAAAATATAAGTCGCGTCAGAGAAATATAAACATGTGTGTGTACTTTAGATGCTCTCAGGAGTATATCTTCAGTGTTACCTGGAATGCTCATGGATTATGTTTGTTTGTTTGTTTATTTATTTATTTGAACAGAAAAATATGAACATTACACATTTTATTAGAAATTTACTCTCAGCCTGGATTACACCGTGATTCACCGTGACATTGAAAAAGTGCTTAAATCAATAACGAATGCTCTGCATGAAACACCTTTTTGATCCTTTATTCTGTTCGACTGTGACATCCTGGCAAAAGATAAACCCAGCGTGCACTCTGTACCCATAAAAGATTATTTTCATACACCGATCAACCATAACATTGACACATTATCATTGAAAGGCACCAGAACACCCAGGGCACCACAGCGCACCACGCAAAAGACCACTGACCTGGCCTCCAGATTCCCCAGATCCCAATTCAACTAAGCACCCATAGGATACACCAGACAAACAAGTCCAGTACACAGAGGTCTCATTCCGCAACCTTCAGCACCCAAATGATCCGCTGTCAGCGTTCTGCTGCTTGACACCACAGGACTGGTCTTGCAGTCATGCCCCGAGGGAGGCGCCAGAGCTGCCCGGGTGGCACTTAAGGGGAACCTAAACGATACTTTTGCGTTTCAATGTTATGACTGATCTGTGTCTATAATTCTCTGTATTGTATAAATAGTTTGACAAAGTATTAGATTTAAATAATGACTCAGTGCCTACCTGTGTCAGATTATAAAAGAAATCTGACTTGTAGTTCAGAATATTTACACAGTATATACTCGAAGTGTTGCTGCTGCACCGTTGCCTGTTTTTCATTTCTAATATATTTACACATTCAAATGCAAAGTGACTCTAAGATCATTTGTCAGCCTCCGCCGAGTCCCTGCCGTATGTTTGCGGTCCCACAGGCTTTAACTGGATAACGCAGCCTTTGCAAAACACAATCCAGTTACTCCCGGGAATAATAAGGCACAAACCAATTAGCCACGCTGTCAGCAAAAGGGAAGAACCGACAACAGCCGACCATCCCTACGAGCACCATGCAATCGGACCGAATTAGACACAGAGAAAAAGTGTGCGTTTGCATTTACACAGAAAATGATTGCGCAGATTTAGATTTTCACATTCAGATGAAAAGCGAACGAACAAAGCGGTGACTAAGGCGTGTGAAAATGATTCCTCATGCTCCCAGGACCAGGCAGTCTTGGAATATGGCGAGCCATCAGGGACAAAAAGGAACATTGATGTGATGACCTGAATGTTCTGACTGACCAGGTGGTCAGCTGAGTTTGTTTTATTGCCTCCTAACGCTGTCTAGACATGACCAACTGAAGCAACCGCAGGTCATAACACTGCCTCCAGGGGGACTATGCATGCTGGGTGTATCGCTTCATCTGCTTCCCTTCTTACCCTGACGCACACATCGCTTTGGAATATTGCTTTCAATCAGATCACATGACATTTTTTTCATTCCTAGTCCCACTAACGAGTGGTTTTCTTATGAGCACACAGCTGTTTAGTCCCAATCCCGGGAGTTCTCATCACATTGTGTACATTTGAAGATGCTCTTCCTGTTACATTATATTTCTACTGTCCATTTTTTTTTTCTTTTTTATGATGCAGCTTCACTAAGAGTTTGTGATCTCCATTCGTGCTGTATTAAATGTGGAAGATTTTAATAGTTAGGTCGTGTCGTAGGCATAAGACATAATGCCCTTTTTACAGTTACAGGTCTTGCTTTAATGCTTCATTTGTAATTTGCTTTAAATAAAAGCACCTGCTGAAAGGATACCTTTAAGCAAAAAAAATCAATTTTTAGTCTACAATTGTCTCATTATCTGGTTATTGTTTGGAAAAGCTTTTTTATAGCTGGAATTTACATAATGACACGCTTTGTGTCTGATCTGCTGGTCTGTTTCCAGCACATTAAAAAAAGGAATAAGTTTTTTTTTTAAATCCTCCACATAATCTCGCTTTCCTTTGTTGGGTAACAGTGTCAGGAAAATCTGCTAAACCCTACTGTAGCTCTTCTATCTGTATATTCAGCAGTACTGTTGAAAAGCAATTATTTCAAAAACACAGAATACTTGCTGTGGTCGTAGATTTATATTGGCAAGGGAACATTTCCTGATAGTAAGCTCCCGTGGAGTTTAATTCCTCACCTCTTCACTGGCCGATATGGAGCACCGATCTCCGATATAATCCAGACGTGGCCAAAAGTTTTAAGAGTGACACACACGTATTAATTTTCACAAAGTCTGCTGCTTGTGTGTTTAGATCTTTGTGTCAGATGTTACTATGGTATACCGAGTTATAATTAGGAGCATGTCGGCTTTTAGTCACAATTACATCAAGTCAGTATTTGCAATTCGAAGTTTGCAATGAACCTTCTGTTTCAAGACCTCTGCAGTTCATCCCGGCATGCTGTCAATCAACTTCTGGTTGACTGATGGCAGCTCGTTCTTGTATAATAAATGCTGAGAGTTTTCTGGGGTTACTGTTTGTCCAAGCTCCTCCTGAGGATTGACCACAAGTTCTCAGTGGGATTAAGGTCTGGGGAGTTCCCTGGCCATGGATATCCAAAAATTTCAACATTCTGTTCCCCGAGCCGCTTTTACCAGCGAGATGCTCCACGATGCTGGAAAAGGCATCGTTCATCACCGAACTGTTCTTGGACGTGTGGGAGAAGATGCTCTTGGTGGATGTTTTTGTACCATTCTTTATTCTTGGTTCTTAATTCAATTCAATTTTATTTGTATAGCGCTTTTAACGATTTTCATCGTCGCAATCAAGAGAATTATTTAAGTTTGTATGAAATGTGAATGTGTCTGAATCAAAAAAAAGGTCAGATCGTCCCTGATGAGCGAGCCGAGGGCGACAGTGGCAAGGACAAACTCCCTGAGACGTCAGTAGGAAGAAACCTTGAGAGGAACCGGACTCAACAGGGAACCCATCCTCATCTGGGTGAAACAGAAAGCAGGAATTGATCTGCATTCTAAAGCACAATCATTTTTGAGTGAGCTCACTCCCTTGGCTGAGAAGCGCGACCCCACACATGAATGGTCTCGGGATGCTTTACTGTTGACCTGACACAGGACTGATGGTAGGACTGATGCTTCCTGAAGTTCATCTTGACTGCTATAGGCTTCTTCACCATCATCCAGCAGTTTACTGTTAGGCTTAGGTCCAGGGCATGGCTCTAGAAGCTGAATGGCATATATAATACATTACATATGTTGTCTTAGTACTTATGGCCACCACTGTGTGCTATAATATAATAAATATGTAAAGGAATCCTGTGTATGCTGATTCCAGTGTGAATTCGGTACCAAGCCGTAGACCTGTACCGTGGTTTGGAGGAAATAAAGCTATTGATGCCATCAGCGTCAGATCTTTTCTACTTTTTCCCTAAGAAACAGCATATGGTGTACCTCAGTCGAACCTGACATTATCTTTAAGGTACTTTTTAAGTCATGTTTTCAGGTAGCAGGTTTTTACAAAAAAGAACGAACGATTTTTGGGATGTAACTTCTGACAGTGTGCTTGGAAGTTCCACTCCATGCTGCAGAGCTACAACGTTCCCTGCGGCCTTACAGCACGCACAGTTAGTATTTAGCCACATGGATTACAATACCGAGCTGATTAGCTTGCATGCTCACTCTATTTAACCTCTCACCTTTATTGTACGAAGTGTATCTGTGAAATTAAAGCTAGCGCATGGTGTAATTAGAACAATTCCTGGGACTCAGGCCATATGCTTAAGATGTGACAGGATGTAATTTGTGATATATATATTTTTTTCTTTTTTCTTTTTTTTTAAACCCCAAGCTGAAACCTTTTCACCAGTAGCAGTTTGACAGATGGTAATTATGATATAGATCCACTGCTGTCAGTCAGAATGTATTTCTGTTCTCCCCCAGTGTGATGGGAAATAATGTGCCCCTGTTGTGGAGGAAAGGAATAAAAATCATGAGTATGTGATATTCTGGAAAAATTATCAACCACAGTGTAATGTGATCTAGCTAGATAAATACCATAGCAATTTAATAATAATAATATAAATAATAATAATAATAATAATAATAATAATAATAATAATAATAAAATATATTTCTGTTATCATTAACTGTAAACTATAGCAGTAGTGATGAACACAAATTTCCTCTTAGGCCTTTGCTACACAAGTTAATAAGACAATAGTTAATAAATAAATAAATAAATAAATAAACAAAAAAACACAAAAAAAAACCAATCATCCTCAACTTTCCAAGCATTAACACTGGAGACTCCTTCCAAAAATCATAAATGAACATTCTTTGTGTTCATGTTTTTTTTTTTTTAATATATTAAGTTTTTTTTCCATTGTTTTACTTTTTTCTGCCCCGAACCAGGACAGGTTATTAATTAGGGAAATAATAATCTACAGTAATAATTATTTTCTCAAGAAGTGTAAATGTATACAACACAGATAAAGTTAAAGGTACAGTACATTCATTTAAATGTGATAGATCAGGAGGTTGACACTCTGTCGCCTCGCACCTCCAGGATCCGGGTTCGAGTCCCACCTCGGGGTCTGCGTGCATGGAGTTTGCACGTTCTGCCCGTCCTTGCTCGGTTACCTCCACGTCCTCTGGTTTCCTCCCACATTCCGAAGGCATACAGGTTAGGCTAATTGGCCTTCCTAAATTGCCATTGAGTGTTCCCCACCTCATGTCTTCTAGGACGGGCTCCAGGTCCCCGTGACACTGTATACAGGATAGACGATGAACGAATGACTGGATCAGTTGATACATTTAAATAAACGGATACAATTAATGAACCTAAAATTAAACTAAATACTAAATATTTGTTTATAAATTGAAGCACAGCTTCACCTGATCACATCACAGTGCGGCTTAAACACACTCTGAATGAGACACGAGATGTTTTAATGATTGGTTTCTATTCTTGCAGAAAACAACTATGCACTTATAAGTGGGTGATAAATAAAGTGTATATCTGTCGGATCAGCTGTTAAAGAGAATGAATCAACATCTTCCCAGCGGTCAGAATCGGGCACCTTAGATTTGTTACTTTTTGCACGGTTTGCGTTCGGCTCATTCATATGTGCTGTTGCTCTACTGATTTCCTCACAACCGCAGTCGTGTAGAACATGGTGTAAAAGGGTCCATTAAGCAGTTCAATGTGCTTTTTTGCATGCTTCAGGAGCATTTGGGATTCAATAACAGTGTTAAAGCGGTGAGCTCACCTCGTTCAAGCATCCGTTACACAACGGCCAGGACACAGTACTGGTGCTGATTTTATTTATGTTATATGTACAACACAATACAATGTGTGTGCAAAAGAAGCTACTTCTGAAGTTCTTCTTGCTCCCCTACAAATTTCAGCCCGTTTTTTAGGGATGATTTTATATCTGGCCCAAAAAAAACCCCTTTTTTTTTGCGTTATACTGTCTCGCCTCAAACAGTAATCATTTGGAATGCTAATTATCCATCGTTCTTGAGTATTGATACTCAAACTGGTGTAAGCTTCTAGAAGTATATGACTTTAAAAACGTTTGCTTAAATTAAAGCTTTTCCCCCAAATTACTGACAGGGGTTTTGTTTAAATGCTCCACATTGGACACACACCTTATGTTACTGCATGTGGCAATAAAACATAGAAGACTAAAGTTTATGCAGTTAAAATTGCTTTTTGTAATCTGCCCAATAATTATTCTTCACACATACACCATTAAAATCAATTAAATTAATGTGCTTTGCATGAGAGATGTTTTTTGATAAAAGCAAAAATCCGTAGTGTCCGTAACCATGTCAAATTCATGTTGCAATATTTTAACAATTTAGCATTTTATTATTAATACACTTGTTCAGGTTCATGTCTTTTCATGTGAAATCTAAGTTGGCCAAGTTTCATCTGAGTGACAGTTAAGATCGTTGAAAGATTTGAATTCAAAAAAGTTACAGACACTACAGACATAAAAAGGGCATGAAAATATAAATGCGGCTGCATATTTACAAAAAAAAACGAAGCGTGGATTAGCGCTGTCACCTTCCATCTCCAGGGTCCGGGTTTGATTCCCAGCCAGGTTTGATCGCTGCCTCTGTGTGCATGGAGTGTGCATCATAGTGGTCTCCTAGTGCTTGGTGGGTTTCCTCCCACAGTCTAAAGACATGCAGATTAGGCAAAGTATGTGGATGAGTGTGTGTATGAGTGTGTCCTGCGATGGATTGGCACCCCGTCCAGTGTGTACCCGCCTCGTGCCCAAAGTCTCCTGGGATCGGCTCCAGGCCCGGCGACCCTGAATACAGGATGAAGCGGTATAGACGACGCCGGCCATGTTTTGGATGTAAATTTGTTCTCCCAATACAAGCAACAAATTAACTGCTCTCATGCTTTTACAGTGTATCAAAAGCAAAACCAAATTAGGAAAATGAGCAAATCTAGTTAAACTACCTGTTAGGATATCTTTAGCGGCGCGTAGAGATCTCTGCGTGTCCGTTTCTACAATCGTGTCTAATGTAAATTCTCTGGAGGCGGTAAAGGCTGGATTTCCTCCCTGGGGCCTTAAAGGCACGTCATTCATCTTCTGTCCTTGCACACTGATATGCAAATATAGCTTCATGGGAAGTGTGGAAAATATCAGTGGTTAGAACAGGCGTTTGCATAGTAACCATGGTAACTCCCAAGTGAATGAGCAGTAACAGTAGGCATGATGGAGATCTCAGTGATGGAGCCTCTTTTGATTAGCTGAGTGTGTGTGTAGAGAGAGAGAGGGAGAGATGTTGAGGGAGAGAAGGCAAGGTTTTGTCCGTGACCGTCTCTCTCTTCACCTCATCGTAGTGTCCTTGCTTTGCTTGTACGGTGTGTCTGCCAAAGCATCGCACCCTGAAGATTTTACAGTATGTCCTAGAACATCACCAACGTGTGTGTGTGTGTGTGTGTGTGTGTGTGTGTTTATGTGTGTGTATTGTATGTGTGCATATTCTCACGCCCTTTCTTGGAACAGTGTTTGTGTCAGTGCTCCCATGCCCGGCTCAGCTCCAGCGCTCTCTTCTCTGACTTCTGCGATGATCAGAGGAACGTCTTCTGCTTTTTTCGGAGGAGATGAGGACAGAAGAATGGCAGTAGAAGCGCATTTGAAGCTGCTTCTCTCATCCTTTTAAGAGAAACTCACGGCTTCTTACACTTAACACGTCATGTACCTCTCACTGATTCTTTAATAAGTACTCAGACGTGAGGTTGACACGCGGTTCACAGGATGAATTACACTCGGGGGCACTCATTAGGGCAGAGTGAGCTCTGACTTCTACACTGCTCGCTTATTTCTTCTTGAGAAGTGGGTTCGTAATTATTGTCAATTTTTTTTTTTAATTTGGAATATGGTTGTGACTTTTCTTTCTTTTTTTTTTTTATGAATTTGACCTTTAGATGCTGATGTTTTCTCAGTTATCTCTGTGTAAGTTTTTTTTTTATATTAACGTAACACGATGGCCGTTTTAGCGCATGTCTTTGGACGCATGTCTTTGGGATGAAACCGGAATACCCCAGAGGAAACCCACTAAAGACGGGGAGAACATGCAAACTGCATGTACACAGACCCCGAGGCGGGTTAAAAATTTAAAAAAGATATGCTTTAAGGCATCTGTATCATATAAACCAAGTAGAAATGAATGAGGAGGCAATATCGTGATCTTTTCTTGTGGTTGATAAGAGTATTGTGTGTGGAAAGACTGTCGACTCAATCATATACCATTTTTGGGCGTTGTGATGTTGCAATTGATTCGTTAAGTGTTAAAAAAAAAAACACTAAACAGTTAGTCACTTTCTCCATGGTTTTTCCTGAGAAGGAAAGTTCAGCGCCGGGAAGTTCAGTGTGTTGTATCTGAGCCCAGTGCAGGGTTTGGGGTGTGTATATATATTTTTTTTTTTCAGTCATCACAATCAACACAGGGATCTCTTTTCTTTTCAGCACAAAGTTCTTCTTTTTGACATAAACTTTGCTGTTTTTTTTTTTTCAACATAATCCTTTTTTGTCTTTTCCTTTTTAACACTTTTTACCTCCTATACCGGGTGTGGATCTAATGTCCACACGGCAAGTGCAGGGTCTAGGAGGCTGTATAGATTGCCACGACGGCGGTGTCACCTAGCAACCGCGCGTGAGGCTGGCCATGGATCTGCCTGTCCGGAATTTTGGCAGATGCAAATTAGCCTGCAGCGAGACCCGCTGAGTTACACTTTTCACAGCTGTTGAGACGTGTCTCCCGCTCCTGCTCTGTAAAGCCTTCATAACGCCGCTGTACTGAGATGCTGGTTGTTAATTGGTGTTAATTGAGGCTGGTAACTCTAAATGAACAGAGGTGAGTTTTGGTCTTGCTTTAATGGGAAGGTCTTTATGAGAACTAGTTTCATCATGGTGCTTGATGGGTTTTACAAATGCACTCGACACAATACTGTTCTTACAAGAACTATTCCAGAACTGCTGACCTTCATGTCTTAAAATAACAACTGTTGTTGTTGTTGTTACATGATTGCCTAATAACCTATGTGTTGTTTCATAGTTATTTCATCCAGTATTGTTCTATAATGTAGAAATAAAATGTAACCCTTTGGCCAGTACAGAATCTAATAACAAATATTGTGATGGTGAGTAAATAGTTTTGTCGATTATCACATTCCATGTCTCGTATAAAGCGATAATCTTTTTTTCCCTTGCTGTTCTTCTCCAGTCCAGTCGGAGCACTGACTGACAAATCACTTAAAAGGAAGAAGAAGCGCTAATCTCGTAAAAAGCAGTGCGTATGCAGAGAGATAGAAGTGCTTCGTTTAATCACGCAGCTCTAATACACTCTCACTCACCCATCATCATTACCGCTTAATCCTGTATTCAGGGTCACAGGGAGCCTGGAGTCTATCCCAGGAGACTTAGGGCATGAGGCGGGGTTCCCCCCTGGACAGGGTGCCAATCCATCGCAGGGCACAGACACATACTCATTCACACACTTTTGGGAAATTTGGAAACACCAGTTAGCCTTTGGACTGTGGGAGGAAACCGGAGTACCCGGAGGAAACCCACCAAGCACGGGGAGAACATGCAAACTCCATGCACACAGAGACGGGACTCGAGCCTGACCGGGAATCGAACCCAGACCCTGGAGGTGCAAGCCGACAGTGCTAAACCACTACACCACCTGCCTATAGCTCTAATCCAGATAAATACAAAAGACTCATGTGTGGACTAATGGCGATGTGGGTGAAAGTGCTGCTCAAAGTTACACATGAATACTGAAACCTGTGCGGTTTAAAGCACCTGAGCGACGGACTCGGAATCAGTACAGCGCACATCAGGCTCTGGCAAAACAGCACAATGGCGTAATAATGAAGCAAGATTACATTTGTTATTAAATACAGAATTAGACCAGAAAGTAAGAACTTTGTTTTGGTTGTCATGATAACCCATTCGTAGCACACACAAAGGCGCAGCAGGCCTGCACAGTCTGACGCTGCGGCATCAGGGTTGTCGATAATGTTCGCTTTTTGAGTGCACACAAAACCAGTGATAAGTGCCTTACAATACCTCTGCCTTGGAGGGTTTTCACGAGGGCAAAGCAATACTGATTTTCCTTTTTTCACCTGACAATTTTCCATTTAGAGCTATCACAATGATATACAAGGGGTGTTCAAGTCAAACCGGGACTTTTCATTGTGCAGAATAACAGAACACAGTTATGAGAGTAAAAACTCCCTTTATTTCTCTATATAGTCCCCTGCTACACTAATGCACTCATCTCAGTGTTTCACAAGTGCCTGGATTTCATCAAGGTAGAAAGATTTCTCAGTACGCCAGAACCATTAACGGACTGCCCGCTTCACGTCTCAAACCCTGGCCTCCTCACAGGAACTCCTTTAACAGCCCACACATGCGGAAATGGCTCGGAGCGAGGTCAGGACTATAAGGGGGGCGTGGCAACAACTCTCAGCCGAGTTCCTGTAGTGTGCAAGCGGTGTTGGGGTGCTGGTGAATGAATGTGTGTACCGTTCCCTCAGACAGGTGCGTCTCTTCCACAAGTTGGCGAGAAGTTATCCATCGATTTTTAAGGATCAGACGTTCCGCTCACTGAGTGTTCACACGAACGACTGCAGCGGCCTCGGGAACGTCATTCGGTTTTGCGTCCTCATTCGTGAGAAATTATTTCATCATAAATCCCAGTTTCACTTGAACGCCGCTCATTTTAATAAAATGAAAAAAGAAATCTATAGGACTTTTTTTTTTTTTTTTAGGGAAATTTAAAATTATACTGTTTCACTGGAGTTTATAGAAATGCATTTTCATATTGTGCAGAGAAGTCATATTATTGCGAAGTCTGTTACGAATAAATAAATACAATAAACACTCTGCACCATTTAAAGGCCTCGTCCTAAAAAAGATTGAAGAATAATGCATCGGGAACGAGATCAAAAATGGAAAAGTTTCTAAAGTTCATCCTACTCCCTAGCCAGGCACATGATCGTGTGCTCAGCAGGTCCAATGAGATTGAACCGAGGTATTACTATGTCTGATCAGATCGCAACATGCTATTACCAGGCGCAAAGCAGCTTTCCACGATCTAAAGAATTATTTAAGTTTGTATGTAATGTGAATTTGTATGAATCAAAATGATCAGATTGTCCCTGATGGGCAACAGTGGCAAGGAAAAATTCCCTGAGATGGCAACCTTGAGAGGAACCGGACTCACCAGGGCACCCATCCTCGTTTAGGTGAATCCTACGTGCTTACAGGTTTCTACCGCGTTCCTGATAAGTTCTACAAGTTCTTACTACGTTCACTCATTTTCTGTTACACACAACTTCATGATGTTGTCTAGTGCACATGTGATTTGCAGTTTCTCTGTGTCCTCCACCTTCTCCCATGATTGAGGGAGGGTGTGTTTATGTGTGTGTGTGTGTGTGGTTAATGTGATTCCAGCTCGCGTCTCCGTGTCGTGTATCTGCTGTCCTGACACAGGAATGTTTGTCTTCCCACTCTTCCTGCTGAGTAGGACGGAGTAGATGAGTGTGAGAGAGCTGAGGGGCGTCCCTGCTGCACACGGCGTGGCTCTGTAATAATAACGTGAATCACAGCTGCGAAAATAAAAAGAAAATGTTGTATTCCTGTTATCGGAACGATGCAGGTGGTGTTTAGGGTCTTTGCAGCGAAACACTGGACATGAAAACAAAGATAAAGTTTGATCTGAAGCCTTAAACACCCGCAATGCTTAGTGATCAGCCCCGAACAGGCTGCAAGAGCAAGAGGAAGTCATGATTAGTGTAAGTGTACGAAAGACTAGTGAGAGTTGCATTTAACAATAGTAAGAATAAAACTAAATAGCAAGCGATGTACGTTTGCTTTATTTGGATATTTAATAATAGCTGTTGTGATTAATTAGCAGGCAGAAATCCAGATGTAGCTGTAGACCTAAAACAAGAAAACCAGATGTGGGTGTGGCAAGGAAGAACTCACATCTGGAGAGGAACCTGAGTCAAAGTGGAATTGATTCACTGTGTTGAGAGAGAAATTATACAACAGTTAGTTCGACCCAAGTAATCCGATTGGACGAGAGACGTTCCAAGTGATAATACAGACGCACCTCGGCATACAGTATGGGAAGAGAAAAGAGCAGCTGCCGACCAAAACCCACAGTCAAAACCATTCACAATTTCTTTCAGCAAGAAAACACACCTGAAAGCATTACATCGTCTTAAACAACACCGTGTCTCAGTATTAATTGCTTCTAAGTCCTTCTGAAGCTTCTAACATGAGGCTGAATCCCAAATCCCTCTCTAACCCCCGATCAATGGATTATACACTCTACATAGCACACTAGCTTTAAATTAAACACTGTTACGGATTCAACCCTGCAAGTTAGCAGAATAAGTGATATAATTCCATCAGGCATGGAAGGACATGTGTTGGTGGAGCAAAATAACGGGTTAAATAAACAAACATCATAATATGTTGATAATAAATGCAGTTTGTAGAATCATTATATAAAAGCAATATCGCACTCGAGGTCGTGCTGTTGTACTGAATATCAGCTCTACAGATGCTCCTCATGCCTACGACCGCATCACAGCCACACTGATATTCGGTACAACAGCACTTCCTCTAGAGCGATAGTTCATAAATAATCTGCAACCATCTGAAAGGAAATGTGTAATGCGATAGATTAAACTTAGTCTAGGGGTGGCATGAACTTGTCGACAAGTTGGGCAAGAGAAAATAACAGCGCAGGCAGACGGCAAAGATTTGTTTTTAACCAAATAGTTTGTTGGGTCTGAAAATATTTCAGACTTGAAGGCAATTCTACAGTCAACTGCACAAAACCGTGGTGGGAAAAACAAATGTGAGTGGTGGGTCTTTTCTTTTCTTCTTATTTATCATGCCTCATTAACACCATCACTTTGCACGAGTTGAACAGGCTTGCATCTTATTTTCTGAAACCCCACTCCAGCCTGCCGCCAAGAAGTCCTTCCACCTTTATTTTTTTTGTCTTCTTTCCAGATAAATAAGATTGAAATAAAATCAATAAAGTTTAATGTTGCGTTACATGACACTTTGCATCTCTCCTGTCACACTCTTCGCACAGCCCTCTCTTTTTCTGCGTCTGTGAGTGAACATGGAGCTTACCGTTCGTTCTGCCTTGTTGAAATCTACAGTAAACTGCAGTACATCGCGAGTTATAGTTTGTGCCACAAAGCCTTCACAGAATGAAAAGGCTTCAAGCTCGGTGCACCCCACAGGAATACATATTGAGGCCACATCTTGCTACATCAAGCACCCGAGATGCTACGATTCATTGCCGCATCTTGATGAACGCGCGAGATGCCGGGATCTTTCCGTATTAACTAGTAAGCATTGACCACGTCTTGGGTTCCCTTCCCAGCTCTGGCCCCTCTGGTGGTGTTGGTCTCCAGGAGGTTGGCAGTTGATCCTTGGGGTGCGGTGTGTTTGCGCAATTGGGCCTCCAATAGATGCGTAACATAGGTGCTCAATTTGGTCGCGATTTGGTGAGTTTGAAGATGAAGTTATTATTCTTGGGCTCTCTGCTCTTTGGGTCAGCTGCATTGGCCTTTCTGTGGGATTGGCTCAGATGGACTCAGTCCTTTGGCGAGCCTTTGGTGACCAGGCAATGCTCTGGACATCAGTTATTTGCTGTTTAGTGTTAAGCTGTTTCCGAACCAGTGATGTCAGCTGAGCCTTATCCTCCATTATAAACACCTAAAATGACATTAAGTAGTGTAATAAAATACACAGACTTAAGGTTCACGGAACTGATTTATTTACTGTCATGAACACTTTTGTCATACAGTAGTACAATCAAACATAAATTCATAAACTTAGCGCAGAAGAGACCTTCAAGAAGCTTTCCTTGAACACGTTCATCTCGTCTCAGTGGCAGAGTCACATCTCAAGCCTGTTCCCATCGCATCGTCTTACAGACCCGTCTGTACAGAGCTTCTGTCTGTTCTGTTTCAGAGCGGGAACCAACCTGATCCCTCACCCCTGCATATCCGATACAGCCTTCTCACAGAGGGTGTTTAACTGAGAGACGGGAAGAACGAGACTCTGCTTCTCATTCTGATTCTGTCCTCCTCCTGGGGTTTACACCGATCCTCGTTGTCTACGTCTGCTCCATCTCAAGGACTGTTTAATATTGCCTTCCTGTAGCTCTTTCTCCACAGATACACAGATATACTCAGACACACACACACACACACACACACACACACACACACACACACACACACACACACACACACACGACACAGCCAGAAAGCTTAACTGAAGATAAAACAGCTTTTTCAATTCTGTTAAAATCCTTCAGCTTCAAAGCCAACCACAAGTGAGAATTAGTGACCAGAGTTAATAAAAGTCAGAGCTCTGAACGAAATGTCATCGGTTCTGCAGCTTCTTGTAAATGTTAGAGTGTAGAAGCTAACCCACAGCGGACGGATTACGTTCTGGTTGTTAGACCGGTTACTTGTGACATTTTTAATCTGGGAAAGCTGCACTCGCTGATAATCCTCTTAAAATATAAATGGCAAGCCGCTGTAAGACAGCACGTAAGGTGCTTTAAGTTTTAAAGCGAAATCTTACTAATATCATGATTATGATTGTATGGGTTTTGCTGATATCTTATGAAAACAAAGCACTTCTTTTCGTACTCAATCAACGTTCATGATCATATTCAAAAGTACGCTAAAAAAGTGTTCTTATCATTTCTTTTAAAATAGGTTTTCATATTAATTCATGCAAGTTGTTTAGTAGTTAAGCTAAACTTTCTGCTAAACCCTGATCGGACGAAGGACGGAACTCTTCATCTTTGTCTGAAACGGTTATGCAATGCTGCTGCCTGCGATCCGTACTTAAATTAGTAACACAGAACTGGTGAGAAAAAAAAATGTGTAATACATTATTCATTCTGATGGAGAATAATGGAGCATATCATTATATTACACACATTAGAACGCTCTGCAGAGAGCAGCCTGATTTCTTTTAACCAGGGCTGTTCGGTTTCTGAACCAAAGGGCCGCTGTCCAGCACAGTTTAATGATTTTTTTTTTTGATACAATGCAATACAACTGATCTGTATTAATCCTGAACGAAACAGGAGTTTTGCAGGAGCGTTACACAACATTGTAATGTAGAAATTAGAGAGTAAACTGGATCATATGTAACACAAATACAGATACCAGTACAGAACAAACAAAGCATCCAAAAACTGCGACACTAGGAAATAACAGAACAGTGAATTTGTGAAAGGATCATGGGCACTCAAGGCACATTCCTGCAGGGAGCAAAGGCAGGCCCGTCTGGTCCGATCCCACAGAAAAGCCGTTGCTAAAAAAAAATTTTTTTTTTAAAGTGCTGGTCTCAATAGAAAAGCAATAGAATACCCAGTACACTATGGTCCACCGTGTATGGGGCCTAACATGCAAAGATCCCAATGCCACTGACTCAGCCCCCAATGCCACTGACTCCAATGCAAACTCCCCAGATACCAGTCGCATCAAGAACCCATGTGTCTGAACCATGGAGGTTCCACCATACAACCCACAAATTCCAAAGGATCCCCTGCCTATGTCCTTGTGCTAGACAACACGGCACAAACACCCCCAGAAGTCTTGCGGAATCATGTCAGAGCCGCCCAGGTATATATATGGTCAGATATATAGTTGTGTTCAAAAGTTTGTGCCCCCTCTTTTTTGAAGTCAGTTATTTTGGGTTGTTTGCACAGGCAGTGGATTTTGATATACTCCTCCTAGGCAAATTATACCATCACCACCAAACCCGGCCCCTATGATCTCAAGACACTGAGGATGCAAAATTGCGAAGGGATTTTTGATATCTCAAATGGTACAGCTGCGGCACGGCCTTAAACTTCAACTATGACCAAAAAGTGACTAATAACTCCCTTAGTTATATATAATTATATAGTTATATAATATATTATGTCATGATGGTAACCATAATAAGCGGTGTGTGTTTTTGTGTAAAAATATTTTTTAAAAATACATCTGTTTGTAGTGGATCTTACTTTTACGCAAATACTATCTTAGACGAACAACACATAATTTTTTTCACTGTCCCATTTTTTGTTTAACAAACAAATAAAAAAAACGATGTGGGCAATATAGATAGCTTTACTGTATATATAGTAAGAATGTCAACACACCCCAGGCCTGGCAGAGATTTATGATTTATTATAGAGTGAAACAGCTGCAGGTGGAAAGATTATGCATAACACTCCTCAGAGCAGTGAGCCTGTCTCAATGTCTGTTTACGAAGAGGTAAAAATACATGATTTTTTATATATATTTCAGCACATATTTGAATCAGATCTGAGCAGGCTGTACATGCGTTCCTCCACTGGATCCAGATCCATAATGAGAAATTGCTCTTTTGCCTTTATCTTATCTGAATCAGGAGAGGTTCGCCGAGCTCCAGAGAATACGGCTTGCTTTTTTTTTTTTTTTTTTTTCCAGTTTGTTTATTTAATCTCTGCTATGATGATGGAATGTCTGACTAAAAAAAAATTATTTTGTTGCTAGGAACAATCCGGCATGACTCATGCATGTTAGTCATCACGAAAAAGTGCACTTTCAGTGCGGAGGTGAGCGTACGGGTACGACTTGCTTACGAACACAGCCTGAAAGAGTCGGAGTGAGTTGTACATTATGGCTTGTAATGCCAGTGTAGCCAAGATGGTAGTTACTTCACAGTTACCTGACGCATCATCTCACGAGTCACAGAGTTTATAAAGGTTCCATTGGAATGCATTGCTCCAAGGAGATCAAATGAATCAGGCAAACACTGCTATTATTAACTTTAAGTTATTGTACTTTTATTAAAATGCCAGCTGTTTTGAGGCAATGCTTAGTTCTACATTTGACCCCTAATCCGTTGACATTTTCCATAAGTAAAGAATGTGTGAGACCTTGTTCTGAACACACACACACACACACACACACACACAAGGAAGGTTACCTTATTCAAAACCCAGTAATTCTTCTGTAAGCGAGCAAAAAAATTGGCAAAGGATAAGGAAACATCCACCCACATACACACAAGAAGTAAATAAAAAAGCAATACCACTCTGACACCGCTGAAGGAAACTCGACAGAAGAAAGGCAGGAAGACGGGAGGGGAAACGTAATATTTTATATTACAAGTTCTCCTCTGGTTTATTTTAACTTATATTTACATTGTAGTAAATGCCGCTAAAATAAATGCAGCTAAAATTAAATCATCTTTATGTTGTGAGGGTCGTGTGTAGAGCTTAGAGCTTTGTTATCGAAGGACGCGTGTTTATTAAGTTTATTAGAGACAAATACGGCTTTGTTCGGGATTATTAAATGAAAGAGGAGTCCGAGAAGGGAAGCTAAACCTGGAGAAATATGATCTCTACACTGAGTAACTAACATGCCATAGAGGACAGACTGGCCTGTGTCACGGGGTTACATTAAATATAATATAATACTTAAGCATAAAAAATATTAATAATACTAATACTGTTAATACTACTACTAATAATGCTACTACTATATTAATACTTCATATTACTAATGTATTTTAAATAAAGTTCTCACATCATAACTAATAGCCGGAGTGAAAAAATGCTGCATTACCTCACCTGATGGAAAAGTAAATCGAGTACACGAGTGCATCAGTGCAGACTAATAGTCATTATTGAAATCAAAATCTTCTTCTGATGCTCTAAAGTTTCTAATGTTGAACATTGTGTTTGTGCCCACGACAAACAGTCGGTAGGTTTTTAGTGATCCAGATGTGACGCTCTTTGTTTTTACACCTTATGTAAATTTTAGTGAATATTACGCAATTTATGCAATCAATCTTTTGTTGGACGATTTGATTAGTTTTTGATTCAGAAACTGACTTTAAGTTATTTAGGTAAATTTACAGACAAGACAAGGTCTGAAATTGATGAATTCCTTTAAAATACAGCACCACGCAACATTCTTTTAATTGGTATAACTTTAATTTGAATTATGTAGATTAAAAATAAAGAAATACTACCATGTTTACTGTGACGGGCTGTAAAGTGCATAAAGATACAATTTAAAAAATGGGTTATATAATATGTAACAACCTCAGCGGTAACTTCATTGCTGACACAGGGCTGCCCCCTCGTCAGCATTCAGCATCACCAGTATACTAATCACCGGCCTGATCGTCTGTCATCATCTGCACACGTTTCTCACTGGTTTATACCTTTTGTTAGATGTTTTTCATGGTTGAATGATTCATAGGCGTCCACTGTGCCTCATAATGAGGTGTGGCTCAAGACTTTTGCACAGTACTTTCAAAACCTTCATCTTCTGCAAATACTCGCATTTTGCAAGCATATCGCTTCCTCTACTCTACTCCTTTTGAGTTTACGGACATTTGGAGCATTACCGAGTGAGGAGAAGAAGATGGGCAGGAAATAAATTATGAGCGCTTTTTTATGAGACGTGAAGTTTAAACAATCAACAGCATGAATTACACAGCAGTTCCATGTTTATTGGATACTTAGTAGTTTTAATACTAAGCAATAGAGCTGCCATGTTATACAAATCAGACATTACTGTTATAGAATTTAACTGAAACTCACCATGGCAGAAAACTAATATAATTCTAATATTATATCTAGCATCGACTGTATATTTTTTCACTTGATATGTTTAGGATTAACTGCTAGTATTTATATCAGGAGAGTTACTGTATATACCAGGTGTTCTTCTTGTTCTCTGGGTTCCTTTCGCCCTGCAAAAACATGCTGGTAGCTATAGTAGATTGAATCAAAATCAAAAACACCTGTGTGTGTGTGTGTGTGTGTGTGTGTGTGTGTGTGTGTGTGTGTGTGGTGCCCGGCAATGAACTGCCAATCCCATTCATTCAGTTTTTTCTTCTTCTCGGCTAGACACCAGCTCCACTGTGATCATGACCAGGATAAAGCACTTAATGAAGACGAATGAATTCTACCGTATGACAGGTTTTGCTCTGAACTGTAATTTCAGTTTTCAACAGCATTCCTGATTCCAACAAGATCATTTATCATTTCTGCACGTCGATTCCTAAACGACGAGGGTTGAAGGCAGCTATGGAAAAAAAAAAACTAAGAAGATAATCAATAATAATTTTTGTTTAATGTTTATCATTCGGCAGACGCCGTTATTCAGAGTGAGTTTGCAACTGAAAATTGCGCGAAGACCAAAAAAGTACAATTATGTTACGAGGTTTGTAAGGATACCCTGCGTGAACGTACAGAGTACATAAAGATGAAAGCCGGTTTATGCGCTCCAGTTGTGCAGACGGTCAAAAAGAGGACGTCTTCAAAGAACAATTAAGTAGGGGAAAAAGGACAGAAAAATAAGACAAAGCACTGAGCAAGTGATGCCTTTATACCTTTTGAAAAACGAAATGGAGACACAGGGCACAAGCACAAGCTCATTTCACCTCTGAAGAGTCTTTTTATCTGGATCACTCTGAGACCTGGAATGTGAAAACAACGGTCTTACAGGGGAGTCACATGACGAGGTCTTGTGGAGGTTACAAAGCAGGCGAACAGCAGCACTGTACAACAGATGTACGACGGGCGTTCAAGTCAAAGTGGGACTTGTCATTGTGCAGGATAACAGAACATAGTTACGAAAGTAAAAACTTTTTCTTTCTCTATATAATCCCCTACGCTACTACACTCCCGCTACACTAATGCACTTACCCCAGTGTTTCACTATCGCTTGTATACCATCAAGGTAGAAAGTTTTTTCAGCACGCCAGAGCTACGGTCGCACTGCCTGCTTCTGTTCTGAAACGCTGGCCTCCCAAGAACTCCTTTAATGGCCCAAACATGTGGAAATGGCTTGGAGCGAGGTCAGGACTGGGATAACACTGGGATAAGTGTATTAGTGTAGGAGGGGATTATATAGAGAAATAAGGGGAGTTTTTTTTCTCTCATAACTGTGTTCTGTTATTCTGGACAACCAATGTCAAATCCCTAGAAAAGTGCTGTACACTACCCGCAGTTTTTCAGGTCTTCAGCTTGTATTTGTTGTTGGTGCTGGCTTTTTGAGGTCTATTTTAGGTCATTTTCATCCTCCTGTTATAAAAGCCAATCTATTTTCAGCTTCTTGTTCTGGATTGTCATATTTCCTTTCATTTATTTTACAGTAATCCATTAACCAGTGTGCTGTGCCACTTGTGCTGTCACACAGCCTGAAAGCATGATGGATCCACCCCCATGCTTAGCCGCTGGCGTGGGGTTCGTTTTCCTCCAGAACTGTTCCGTTTTTGCCAGAGATTTCCATTGTTACTTTGCTCGGTCCACAGCAGTCGTTTCCAAAAGGTCTGACGTCTCTAGAAGTTTCAGACATTGATTTATTTTTAATAAAGGTTAGAGGCAAGTTTCGTTCTGATTAATCTCCCATGCAGATCATGTTTTTGCAAGAACGCGATTTTAATTCCATTTACAGCGGTACTTCGGGATACAGATTTAATCCGTTCCGGAGGCGAGTTCTTAAGGTAAAATTTTCCATTAATAAAACACATTTTTCCATAGAATGTAATGTAAATTAAGGTTTCAGCCATCCAGAAATATTACCAATATTACCAATTTCGAACACTTTTCATTTAATAACAAATTATAAAAACAAATCAAAATGTTTAGTAAAGACATGTAAATGAAGTAAAATATGAAATAAATAAGCATTCGACCTCACATAATCTTAATTTATGATTCCTCTTGCTTTAAAAATGAAACTGAAAGCGGCTCCTTTTTTTTTCTCGCTACCGTCAATGTTAACATTCTTGGGACCCATGGAGCTTCTTCTTCACTAAAGAAGAAATATGTAAACTCGCTTCGCTTGGCTCTCCACTGACGCACGCAAGATTTGAACAGCTCACGGCTGCACAACTTAGCCAGGCGCGGCATTCGTATGCCGAGGTCCCACTGTACTGATGTTTATTGATCAATAAACTGCACAGCTCTGGTCACTACTCCTTTGTTAGATTAGAACCTTCTAGCTGGTTCGTGGGAATTTTGCTTTGTCTTTTTATCCGAAAGTTGTCTCAGTCTTCATGACCTTGACTTGACTCTTTTTGTTCATGTTTCCTAATGTCATTTCGGAAGTGCTTTGATATCCCACCGTTCATCCTTTATAGACATCGACTCGACTCGCTTTCCTGTGCTTAGAACGCATGATGTGTTGTTCAGAATAATGTATTCATCCTTAAGCAGGACTGACGCTGGTAATGTACTGGAGAATTGTCCATGTAACCGATCTGCCACTGATTTAATCGAAAAGAGAAAATTAAATGAGAATGTGAGAAAATTTTAATTGGATTGCAGATGAAATCACTAGAGGGTTTTTTTTTTTAAACAACTTTTAACTTTTTAGTATACTGTACATGTAGAGCATATAGATAGTGTTCATTTTTATATATACTACCAAGTCAAACACCATTTGAACACACCTTCTAATTCCATAGTCTTCACTGATTTTGATTTTCTTTTCTACATTGTAAAACAATGCTGAAGGCGTCCAAAATATACAATAATCTTAGAACAGTTGAAATTGAGATGTATCTGATACTCATGCTCTGTAAATCCTTCATAACGGCTCTAAACTGATGTGTTGCTTGTTAATTGGTGATTTCTGAGGCTGGTATCTCTAAACGAACTTCTCCTCTGCAGCAGTGGTAACTTCTGGTCTTGTTTTCCTGTGATGGCCTTCATGAGAGCCAGTTTCATCATGGTGACTGATGATGCACTTGACACCATACTGTTCTTGCAAACACTATTCCAGAACAGACTTTTCTTGTTGTGGTCACTTAATTACCCAATGCCATGTGTGTTATTTTATAGTTTTGAAATCTCCAGTATTGTTTTAGGATCCAAACGTTTGCCTGGTAATGTAGGTGAACAAACAGAAGCCCACTTTTGTTTCTGACTTTATTAAGGTGACTCATGTAGAGAACTTTGACGAGGAGCACAAAATCAATCCGTGAGACACGTTTTATTTAAAGCCAACTTTTGTTATTAAGCTGTTTGCATCTCCTGTTATAAATTGATCGCATCAATCACACTCCATGTTGCAAATCCAAGAGATGTTGTATGAAGGATTTAATCGAATCAAATGAAGTCACTTTAAGGCAAACCGCTCTTCTCTCCTTTTGTTCAGCTAGATGTCTCGGGCAGCACTCTGCATGTCGCTATGGAAACACAATCCACCGTTATGTCCTTAGTAGCCATGGACACACAGAAACATGTTTCAGATCCTCTTTCTTCTAAGCAAATCTCATCACACAGCTGCTTTTAATACACCGTCAAACATTTGTGTCAGGGAGACGTAGTAGATGCACATCATCGCGAGTCTGCCTTATCTTAGGAAGCGACAGTTCCGAACACTGAATTAGAAAGGGCTAGAAAGGGAAGTAGAAAATAAAGATCTTGGAAGTGCTCCATAAGTCAGTGAACTTGGATTGAAGCAGAGATTCCTCTTTGCGTGTGTTTCTTATTTCTGCTCCTTGATCTGGGCGCTCGCCAAACAAAACACCAGCGCGCGCACGCGCTAAAGCCCAGACGTCGTCACCATGATCCGCGGCGTCTGATGATGTGCTGACACAACGTCTGTCTGCGTGCCGCCACTGAGCATAAGCCCAGACAGCTGGACCATTAAAATCTTGTGACTCAGATGCTGTCTGGTTTTAGTAGAGTCCATCAACACAAGTGTGTGAAAATGAAACAGAGCATGGCATGCTACCTGAAATTATCCAGAAAGTGTTATGTGTATGTTTTGATGTGTCTGATAGATGAGAAAAGTAATGCTTCTCTACATGAGGCACACAAGGGTGTCAACAGTTTAGAAATAATGCGGGGGTAGTCTGAGCACCTGCGACAAGTAGATGTGTGTGTTTGGACTCTTGGTTGTTTGTTTGTAAATTACCCAAAAAACCCCATGAAAAAAGCTAAATTGACTTTACCAAAACAAGAAAGTTTTGTGTATGGAACAAGTGAACAGCAGGTCTTCACGTAACTGGTAAAAGGGAATGAAAAATTGCCCGTAAGTCTCACTTGAGTGTGAAAAAAAAGGAGCTTGAAAAATTGTTTACATATTGTTATTATATTAATAATTATATTACATATTATTACGTACATTATTATTGAGGATGACAACATATTAATCGGAGCAATAAATAACATGTTTATTTAATCAAGAAATTGTTAGTGTTATATCTGTTAAAGTCACCATACATCATTAATCAATTATTATTATTATTCATATAATTATTATAATTATTAATCAATAATTAATTTACAAGTTATACCAGTTTCAAATGCATGTGTTTTATAATGGTATAAAATTTAGTTTCGATAAATAGTCAATATTTAATGTCCATAGTGTGAAATTTCTACAGCAGCAGCGACAGGTATCCGAGGTGCTTACGTTACCATGGTAACGCAATGAGGCAGCGAGGTCAGCGCTAGTGACGTTGCAGGGTGTTCCGAATGGCGGAGTTTTGTCGAGGGAAGTTCCCTTCATTGACATTCCCTAAAAGCGGAGCACGGACCCTGTGAAGTACACTTCGGAATGGAACGCAGCGATTGTTGTTGCTTACACTTGCGTGTTCACAGTCTCCAGTACAGTAGGTGGCAGTAAGCACATAGTTGGTTTGTAAGGTGACAATTAACACAGAGAATAACAACAAGGAAGTCAACATTCACATTGTGCCTAATATTATTTCTATTTCCGACAACATGTTAAGACCAGTGCTCTCATGTGCTTTCCTACTTCGTCAGCAGTGTCGGTGTAGTTTAGAGGATGGGACTGGAGCATGTTTCAGGTTTCAGATGAGACATAGTACAGTACTTTTCATGCACAGTACACTGATATTTGCTTCACATGATACTGGACAGTGTTGAGTGTTGAGCAGGAAAAAAGATTATCGCGCTGTACAAGGCATGACATTTTGAGTGCTTTCACATTATGGACTTGGGCCCGGACTGGAGCACAAACAAAGTTTGGTAAATTTTCCTAATATGAACACTCCGTATCACGGCTCAGCACACATTAATGTATGTGTCATAAGTGAAAAGATTGTCTCAGTGCATGATACGGCCTCGTTAGGCACGGCTCGTACCTAACGTGAAAGCCAACCATGACTACTGTTTATAACAGGACGTCATTAGTGCCGCATGTCTCCACTGTAACCTGTGTGTGCACGCAAGAGGACCCAGTCTCGTCGTCTGAACTACACTAGCGTAGCTAATGAAGTAGAAATGCACCTGTGAGAATTGCTGGACATTGTCTGAAATATCAATAATATTAGCCATAGCGTGGATTTTGAATATCCTTGTCCTATTCTTCTCTCTGTGTTAACTGGCAGCTCACAAACCAACTGGGTTTGCTCCAGTCCGGGCTCGAGTCCATAATGTGAAAGCATTCAGAATGTCATGTCTTGTACAAAGTGTTAATAGTTTTTTTCTCCTGCCAGTCTTCTATTCAATGCCCCAGCCTAGTAGGTGGCGGTAATTCCTCAGCCATCCACAAGGTTAAAAGCAGACGAAAAAGAAGAAGAGGAAAAAGAAATAGTTGCATTGTACACGACGTGACATTTAGAGTTTAAGAGTAGAGCTGGGCGACGAATTAGATTTTGCCGTTCAGTCTTATTTTGGTCGATTTGATTCGATGGGTCAGTTTTCATTTCAGAATTGGTTCATACTTTTAAAATGATATAAGTAAACTTGCAAGAGTTAAAATTAATGAGACTGAACAAAACAAGATTCATTCAATTGCATTTCATTAAAATTAAAATTGAATATAACGCACAGCTCTACTCTTCAGAGTGCAAAAGGAGCAGGGGTTGGGCTACTGATCACAAGGTCCCAGGTTCAAATTCCCAGAACCACCTGGTCACCACTGCCCTTAAACCTCAAATTCTCATTCGTGTAATAAGATAGATGTAAGTCGCTCTGGACAAGAGTGTCTGCCAAATGTAAACAACAATTTAATTATTATAATTAGTTCATGTTATTTGATTTGTAGTTGTCAGGTGGACAAACTGGTTCAACGAGAAAAAAAAAAACCTCACAATGTAATTCAGATTGACTTTCACTTAGCATGTAGCTACATTATGTTTACACTTCCACAAGGAGTAATGTACCATAATGGTACTATGTTAGCTAGCACTATTTAGCCAAGATACGGTACGTGTCCAGGGAACAAAGCATAAGATGCATAAGATTATTACGGATTCAACCGTAATAAAAAACCTTATGGAATTTTTCTTTCCGTGTGTGTGTGTGTGTGTGTGTGTGTGTGTGTGTCTCAGGAGTGGTCTGGTGTGTGTTAATGTGTTTTCTTTAATCCCCACATCAGAGCAGAAAACCTCAAAACCTCCAGTTTACGAATGCTGGAAATGTCACTAGGCTCAGTCATGGCATTTCCCACTTCTAACTACGCTATTGTTGCGTCCACTGAAATGAACATAATGAACCTGACATTTTCACATCGAGATTGGATCAGATGGATATTTCGGGCTGTCTCGGATACAACAGTCCCGAATGGTCTTGAATCTAGAGGCACACACGCTAATCAAAAGATAAAAAACCCTGGTCTGATGCAGCTCTGTGCTCGTGTTAGCTAACAGTAGTCAGGTTGCCGTGACCTCGCGGATTAAGCTTTGAGCGGAATTCGAGGCATGTTCAATGCTCCTCATTGTTCAGCTGTGGGAAACTTGAGCTAGGATTTTTTTCCCGTCTGTCAGCAAATCTTTATTATTCTGGATTAGAGAACTTTAAAAGCTCAGAGTTAATGCACAAACATTAGTCAGACTAATGCTAAATAAATGCGATCTTACAAATAAATAAATGTATTAGCTACCCCAGTGGGCTTGTAAATTCAAAATGAACAGCATTACCACTTTGTTGAAACGTCTACGATGAGAAGTAATTAGGTTCGTACAACACTTTACACACAGCCGTCTTTGTTTGTTTGCACAGTCCTCCATATGTAAAGGAGGACTGGAGTGTAGCTAAGCCGCGCGAGCACCTTCACGACTCCGCTGCTTTCAGGCTGTCCTGCAACTCATTTGATCTTTTTTTTTATCTTTAGTCTGAGTGCGATGTGAAATCATGCATCTTACCCATGTCTGTAGATGATTAGTTGTAGGTGTGTGAACTTTATCTAACCAGCTGTACTGACGGGGATGATTAACCTCTTCTCCGTAGAAGTCTCGTATTTTATTCAACTTCTGCTTCTTCCTGGCCAGTGGCTAAATGTTTCATGAGGTGGTTAGTAGGCATTATATGACACAGAGGTAAGTTTGCCCGAGACCTTTTTTGTATTTTTTGGCAGCTTTTATATCTGGAGTTTGATTTATTTTCATGTAGCCTAAAGTGTCATCAACCCTGTCGATTTATAGACACTATGACTATGACTTTGGCTACAGAATTCAGCCCTGGAAGACCCCATGACATATGATGTGAATTTTAAGAGGTTTCAAGGAACTTTGGTGGACTGTACTGTATATTAGTGCTGCACAATTAATCAGATTTAAAATAATTGCCAAAATTTTACAAAAGACTTGTACAAAAATATACACGTAGTCAAGAATTCATATGGAGTTTGCCAATAATTTTATTTATTTGTTTCATTTTATCGATCGATTCATACAGCCCTACTGTACATTCAGTATTTCCTCATGAATAAACAAATGAATGCATCTCGTAAGCAAACCTATACGGTATACATGTGTTGCAGTTTAGTATTTACCATTGATTGTATTTATTTCTGAATCAATTCACTCCAATATTCAGACCTCTGACTTCACTTTTTGCCACTTAAATGATGTGTCTCAAAGCACGACATCATACTTTACAATAAATAATCAAGACATCAGAGTCTTTCCTTTTTAAAAAAAAAAAAAGTGTGCACTTTTCTCAACATTACGTGCTTTTACACAGACATACTGTGACTATTTCATTATTAATGGGAATATTAGCCTAATCAGAATAAAAATGCATTATGTAAACACATCAACCCGAAACTTAGCCAGTCCGTTCAAGGTGAACACTTAACGTGATAATTTCCCTCTTGAATTAATACATATATATTTATTTGAATAAATATACATCAATTTTGCATGTTTGCACTATTTTTGGGGACAATAATTGACATGGCGGGTGTCCAGGAGGGACATTTCGCTTCTATTTTTGTATTCTTGATCAGAAACTCTACTTTACCTCAGATTTTCATCCACTGGATTTCTGAATGAAGAATTACAGTCTTATGCAAAAATTTAGGCGCCCCTTGATAAATAACAGATTTTGTTGTTTTTTTTTTAATTGCAAAACTTTTGCACAGTGCCATAATAATGTTTTTATTTATTTTATTTATTTTTTTATTCATGGCATAAGAAGTAACGATGCATCAATGTTTGCTGAAAATATTGTGCATTTTTTCCATTTCCAAGAGAGACCATGTTAACATCTTTTCAATAAAAAAAAAAAAATCACCAAAATCTGTTATTTATTAAAGGGTGCCTAAACTTTTGCATAAAGGTCTTATTGGCTCGTCATTTCACACATAATAAAGCATTTAACCAATCACTGATGAGACTAAACAATCCTAATGCAGAGGGCGGGTAGCCTTACCTAACCATAAAATCAAAAGTAGTATAAAATCCTTTTTCTTTTTTGTTTTCTGTTATATTTATATTGATTATATCAGATTGAATGCATCACAGAGAACAGAACCAGTTTGCACATGTAGGTATAAAAATTTGTATTCAGACTAAATGCTTATCAGATGTAAAAAGTTACAGTTGAATCTCTAATCAGAACGATTTCAATTAAAAAAGTAGCTAGTGAACCTTATAATGCATTTTTCTTTGTTTTCTTTTTTTGATACTACTGTAGGCTTTATCTAGCCTGATTAAGATTTAGGATTTCTTGCTTCCCCATAATTACAATTGAATAGTTATGTAGACGAGCATGTGGGAGAGGCAAGCAGGCCGGTCTGTATAGCCATCGGTGGCTAATCACATAAATCGCGTGGGTGCCATCAGTATCATGATAAATCTCTGTCAGTGTTTAGCGCTCATGTTTAAGGCATTAGATTCCTGACTACAGATGATAATCTGGCATTTACCTGAAAGAGAGCCAAACATAGCAGTGGCCTTTACTCTCTTCCTCTGACTGTTCTGTATTCAGGACCTGCGCCGTGAAATACTGAAATACTTACAACTAATTAGGGAAGTTAAGGACATTTTAGCAAACAAGTAGCATCTCTGGATAACGCTAGCTCGGCTAACAGCATGTTAAGTACGAAATGTGTTTTAGAGAGGGGGCTCTTTAGTCCTGGAAAAAACACTCATCATAATGGACATTTTAAATCCCTGTTCATTTACAGCTTGAATGAATAAATCTGAAGCTTTCTCTCTCTCTTACACACACACACACACACACTCTGACATGAGTAGAATGGACAATAGTAACAGATGGCTTGTCAATGTCCCTGCTTTTTGTTTCAGTTTTCTACCCATGCATTTCTGTAATTTGTGTGCATTTGATATTATTTAATTCAAAGAACATTTATATCACGGCATTTGGCAGACCCCCTCATCTAGAGTCACTTTACATATCTGAGCTGGTGAAAGTCGAAGGCCTTGTTCAAGGTCCTAACAGGGGCACCTTGGTGGTGGTGGTGGTGGGGTTTGAACCTGGGACCCTCTGATCACTAGTCCAGTGCCTTAATCCCTGAGCTACCCCTGCCCAACAAATAGCTCAAATACACAGGGATAAACAAACAAACAAACAAACAAACAAACAAACAAACAAACAGTATTACCATCTATTATATTGATAACAGGGCTTTGTATGTGAGATCCTTTCAGGATAGCCAAGGACACTGTACCTATACAGGGCACATAAAAAAGGCATACAGATATTAATGTTAATATTAGGAAAACCTATGTAAATGAAATGCAAGTGATAATGCTAAAAACAAAAGTAGAAGACACAGTAGGCGTTACAGTATATGTATAGATTTACTGTTCATGTATTGCACTGTATAATGTATTAGCAGTATAATGTAGAACTGATTGCTAGGAGAATATATCTAATAAAGCGTGAGATACAATAATTAATCGCCATGTAGCTTTTACATATTGATACAGTGATACGTCAGCATACAAACATCCAGCCTTAAGGACTGAGAAAATTGCCACGGCACACGAACCATCAACACACGGATTGAAAGAACTGAGTTGAACCGAACGCTGGCTATCCTGTGCGTATGTCCAAGAGCCGTTCTGCGAGTTTACATATTTTTGTGCAGGTTTTTTTTGTTGTGTGTGTGTGTGTGTGCAAGGTTTAGAGAAGACATACTGTAGCACCTTGGTGGTGGTGGGGTTTGAACATGGGACCCTCTGATTGCTAATCCAATACTTGAACCCCTGAGCTACTGTACACCTGCCCAACAAATCATCACACTGAAGGTTACATATATACCACAGCGCTGTTCAAATGGGTTAAATTTTTTGCAGAATTTTGATAACAGCAGCTCCTGAGAGTAGTTTCAGTTTCAAGCAAAATCTCAGGTTGTTATTAGCGTCCGCATTCTAATATTTTATGTTTTTCTCTAGAGAGTTGCTTATTTAGCACTTTTGCGCCGAGTCTCAGCGAGTTTCAGCACTTTTCCGGTTAGATGGAAATCTATTCCTTTGGTTATTGGATTATTATAACTCTGTTCTCAGGACAGATAGATTTAATCGTCCTTTTCTGTAATAACACTGGAAGCTTCGTTTTGATTTATTATCTTCAAAACATGTAGAAAAAAAGTTATGAGGGAGGAAACGGCAGGATACACCCTGGAAGGGGTGCCAATCCATCCCAGTGCACACACACATACACACACTCACATGCTCATTAACACACTATGGGCAATTTGCAAACGCCCTTTAGCTTAATCTGCACGTCTTTGGACGTTTGGAGGAAACCAGAGTACCCAGAGGAAACCCAACAAGCATGGGGAGAACATGCAAACTCCATGCACACACAGACCAAAATAAAACAAAAACGTTCAAACGACGGATTAACATTGATTGATTAACAATTATATACCAGTAAACTGGTGACCAAGCATCCATTTCCACCTGTGGGAAGCAACGACTTGCCCGTCTGGTCCGATCCCACAGAAAAGCCAATGCAGCACAATTTTCTGAAATATTTAAATGCTGGCTATGATAGAAAGGTATCAGGACCTCAGTGCACCGCAGCCAGCTGTGTACAGAGCTCATCACTTCAAGGTTGTTGATCAGGCCTCCAAATTCCCCAGATCTCAATCCGAGTGAGGATGTTTTGGGACAAGCAAGTCTGATCCATGGAGGTCCCACGCTGCTCAGGCACCACAGCACCACACCCTCAGAGGTCTGGTGGAGTCATGGCCCATAGGATCAGAACCGTTTTGGTGCCACAAGCAGAACGTACTGTACACAACATTGTGTTTTAAGGGTGCACCAGTCAATTGGCCCTAAATCGTCTGATAATCACTTAATATCAGTTTGTCTCTCAGCTGGCCGATCACATAAACCGATACTATTGTGATGATGCAAATTTCATGAGTCGACAGTCACATCAGCATACGGTGGCTAGTCTGGGAATATTACCAAGTCACTTTAAAAGACATCAAGTTTGCATTATGCATTTTTTTTTTTTCTAAAGCAAAACCACATGAAGTCTGCCAAAAAAACAAACCGTACTCGCCACTTAAGAACAAGTGTGAATAATTTGACTACGGAAAGTTATCCACAAAGGCAGCAGCTAATGCTTGTAAGTCACTCACCAACCTATAGCAGAATCCCGCAAAAAAGGTTACCTCACCGCTCCATGCACGCGGGCCGACAGTGAGCAACTATTCAGCACGGCTGGACACATTCTGGATGATAAGAGGAACAGACTGTCTCTCAAAAATGAAGAAACTCTAATATTTATAAAGAAATGCCTGCCATCGCCGCTTTCTAATGAGTAGCCGTGACCGGCTCGCCAAATACAAAGTGACTGAAAACGCTCAGTGCAGAGTTTTTCACTGACGCAGAATTGTTCCATGTGCTTCACGCTATAATGAGTAAATATAGCAGGACAGTCGTGTTTTACATAAGCATTTTGGGGTGTATGAGATGCCCTTGATGCAAGTTAAGGGACGGAAAAGTTTTGCTTAGTATGTGACCATGCGCCACTCTATTGTTTTCAGTTTCTTTAAGGTCTACATGAAATAATAAGAGAATGGAGTATGTTGAATATGTTGCCTCCCAATAAATATGTTTTACATTCATCATACTTTGTCAGACTTTCTTGATTATATTTGTGCACTGTGGTTTAGAATAACTATTTTTAACAGCTATAAATCATAAATGAATAAATGCTACACCATAATAAATAGAACATTTTAAATAACCCACGCACACGTGATCTCAAATATAATTTTCAATCTATTTTATATAATTTCAAATATATTGAAATACTAACTACAGCGTTATCTCAGCATACGAATTCAATCCGAGTTCTTAAGGTGAAATGTCATATTGTGAAACACATTTTCCCATCGGAAATAATGTAAATGCAGATAATCTGTTCCAGCCACCCAAAAATATTACTAATGTTACCAATTTCCAACACATTAATCATATTTTTGCATATACAAACAATCAAAACATTTAGAGAAGATATGTAAATTATGTAAAATATGAAGTAAATAGACATTAATCCTTAATTAACCTTTTATTAACCTTACCGGCTGCTTTAAAAAACAAGACTGAATATACGTATACGTAAACTAGTTTCACTTGGCTTCCACTGATGCAAACAAGTTTTAAAAGGTTCCCGCATGAGGGTGCAACTTATGCCGAAAATGCTTCGCATGCCGAGGCAAATTTCTTACAAACTTTCAGTTATTAAGGGGAAAGTTCTTAAGGCTGGGCATTCGTATGGCGATGTACCTCTGTATTACATTAGTAAGTCAGCTTACTTTTTATGTCTTGTCTATTCCTCTCTCATTCTTTTCCTCTGTTTTTTTTGTAGTCTTCATCATTTATGTGCACGTTTTTGCTTTTCAATCCTCCCCCCATGGTTAGAGTGACTTTACATGGAATTGTTGCGATCACTTTGGGAAATCGGCGCCACATTTTCATCTGATGAGCTTTTATTTTTTAATGCAGTATCTTCATGAAAAAAACGTATGGTTATGATGTAGTAAACGCTTGGAACTTGATGAGTGGAGTGATGCGTCACAGCCAGTTAAATGTCCCAGTGTGGCTTCACTGCATATAAACACTCTTGGAACTCACCTCAACCTAACTCATTCGTGAACAGGTACTCAGTGTCGTATAGGAACACACATCGCTCCGCACCGCCCGCCGCGCTCTACAGAGTTAACTCAGACGCCAGTGTGAAACCTGACAGAGCTCCAGACGCCAAGAGGGATTTACACTCACTCTGATATACTTCACACATCAGGCTGTTCATTATTTAATCACACGCTAGACTTTTTTTTTATTAATGAAAGCTAGAGGCAGCCGCGTTCACATTTTAATTTCCCCAAATATTCTCCTCACCGTAGCACCTTTGAGAAGAAGTGGAGTTACTGTAGTTCGTTATATCTTATTTCATTAATATGGATGGAGGAAGAAGTGATGCAGAGTTTAAGCTGTTTCTCTAAAGACTAGAGTCTAACCCTGATGACGTTCATGTTCGTATTCTGTCAGCCAAATTAAAAGAAATTGCCTTTTTTTAAATAGTTTTTTTTTTCTCTTTTTCTTTGTCTTGTTTACAGTATGAGTTTAAAGTGAAGAACATCAAGAAGAAGAAGGTCAACATCATGGTCTCTGTGGACGGAGTGAAAGTTTTGCTGCGGAAAAAGAAAAAGGTGAGGCTGGTCATGTTCCTACTTCGCTGAGTAACGGTATGCAGTGTCGATACCGTATAAAGAGCGTTCAAGTCAAAGCGGGACTTTTGATCGTACAGAATAAAAGAACACAGTTATGAGAGTAAAAACTTCCTTTATTCTTCTATATAATCCCCTGCAACACTAATGCACACGTCCCAGCGTTTCACTAGCGCTTGAACACCATCAAGATAGAAAGCCATGATCAGACCGCCTGCTTCACGTCTGAAATCCTGGCCTCCCGGGAACTCCTTTAATGGCTCGGACTTGTTGTAATGGTTTGGAGCGAGGATGTGACCGAGACCTCTTCTTTTTATGAGACGATTTAATCCTGGATTGACTTGAACGCCCTTTGAGATACCGTAAATGAGTGGATTGTTCGATTTATTCTAATTTGTTTAAGATGTCAAATTTTTCTTTTATTTTCAGTGTTTTTGTATACCTCTGTAATTAAGCTATTTTTATTTGGTGAACAAATTAAAATTTGTATGGTATAGAAATGTTTTTAAATATCATAAACAATTAAATGTTGTGTGGGGATTTTTCGGAACATTGTAGGAAAAATTTAGGGTTTTTCCTGGTAATAAAGAAAAGAATAATTGCACAGGCTGGTCAGGAGAGGAAGTAGATATCAATCAGCGAACGGGTGGAGATTGGTGTGTGTGTGTGTGTGTGTGTCTGTGTGTGTGTGTGTGTGTGTGTGTGTGTGTGTGTGTGTGTGTGTGTGTGTGTGTGTGTGTGTGTATAATCACCATCTGTAACATCCTCTTGTAAACAAATGATGTTTAACTTTATAAATTTTCCCTTAAAAAAATCCACTTACAGTTTTTGATTATAATGTGTGTAAGTAAAAAACATGTTTTTGTAATGCAGGTAGCATGTTCCTGAGTGCGTAAACAGATTAAAGCTGAGATCTGTGCCATTATGTGGTGAAACTTCTGCTAGGTTTCTCCTGGCTTTCCTGGCAGATCAAAGAAAGTTGAGAAGTTCAGCTTTCCGGCATGATGTCAACTGCCATCAACTGCTGTGCTTCTGCTGTCCATATTTTATTCATGTCCAGAATGAAAAATAACAAAAAGACTTCACACTATCCTAGGGAGACTGCGAGTTTGAATCCTGTTGACGTCACAGCCGTCCGAAAAGAGCGAAATCGGCTCTCTGAGCGGGAGGGATGGGATACTCCTTTAGATAACAGATCGCAGCTATGAGAGTAAAAAACAGCCTTTATTTCTCTATATAATCCCCTGCTACACTAATACACTCATCTCACTAGCGCTTGGATACCATCGAGGTATAACGTTTTCTCAGTTTGATCAAACCATGATCGGACTACCTGCTTCACATCTGAAACCCTGGCCTCCCAGGAACTCCTTTAACATGTGGAAACTTGGAGCTTGGGGCGGGGCCAGGACTGTACCATGGATGGGGCTACCTTGATGGTATCCAAGCACTAGTGAGAAGCTGGGATAAGTGCATTAGGAGAGAATTGTATAGAGAAATGAAAGCAGTTTTTTTTTTTTTTTTACTCTCATAACATTCTCTTATTCTGCACAATGAAAAGTCCCTGTTTGACTTGAACACCCCTCTTAACTGGACTGGGATGTTTACGGTCTGGCTATGACTCTGTACCTTCCTACTGTACATTCGTGTACTGTTTAATAACGTTTTTACCATAACTTTTATTTGTGTACAAACAGAAGTCCCGGTTTGACCTGAACGCTCCTCGTGCAATTGCAAACCGTTCCATAGAAAGCTTTGTTGGTATATCTGACTTCACTTTATGTTAACTCGGGTAACTCGTGTTTAATAATACATTGTGTGTATATCTTGGTAATAAACTGTAATAGTTTGTTGTTGTCAGTTTTTCTTATTTAATAAATAACAATGCTTTCTAATTTTCATTTATTTCCAATAATAATAATGAGACAGTGTTTCTCAGAACAAAAGCAAAGCTTCTGGTGTATAGAATAATAAGGAAAATGTTTCCTAAGCTACAAGGTCGTGGGAAAAACATACTGTATAGTGGTAGTTTTTTTTTTTTTTTTTTTTAGTTTATCATTTTAATGTAGTTTAAAAATGTAAATTTGATGTGAAACTACTCACCGGCGCTCACCGGGAACTCGAATGAATTTTTATTCATTAATGATCTGGAACCTGTGCCTGTGCCATCATTAATCATAAAGCAGTGCAGTTATTAGCTGCATTAGTGACTGCATTCGTCATTCCGTAAAAAACTTCTTCTTCTTTCTTTTCTTTTTTTTGGGCAGAAAAAAGAATGGACATGGGACGAGAGCAAGATGATGGTGATGCAGGACCCCATTTACAGGCAAGTCCCCAGGCACTAAAAATTCACATGCAGTTCAGATGGTTCGAGCTCTTCAGATCGCAGCTGGAGTTCAGCCCCTGTGCGACAGCAACGAGCAATTTGCAGTTTTTCGAGCGCTGTACTGCTTGTGGTCGTAAAAAAGGCTTTGAATTTGTGTTGTGGGATTATTCAAGACCTTTGATTATGTTCGAACGAATAATGAGAAGGATATTTTGGCAGTGATGTGGCAGTACACAGCAGCGTACAGTAGCTCGATCATTAGGATGAAATACGTTTAGAGACTATTAGCATTAGTAAAGAGTTTATAGAAACGTTAACGCTAAAAATGAGCTGATCAGCATCTGGCATGTACTGTGACTGCTCATAACTTCCCTTCTACTCAACATCTACTCACATCTACACAAGATTCAGGTTTCATAATGTACGTGGCATTTATTTTATTTAATTCTTTTGTGTAATCCATGCTGTGATGTGATGTGATGTGATTTGGTTTGTGTTTGGCTGAGAATGGTGGCGGCTTACAGGCGCATTACAATCATTACTGTGTCTTCCACTTTTTACTTTGTGTCTACACGAAAAACTATCACAGTGATTGTCTCTGTTGAGTGACGCATATAGCCACGCCCACCTCTAGGGAACATCGCTATATTCATCATCCAAAAAAAGCGCTAGATGCTGTGATGTAATCTTAATACTTCACTTTTTCCTCTTTACATTTTTATTTCATTCATGGTGCAGGTTTAACTTCAAATACTAAAGGACTGGCAAAGTTTATTATAGTAAATTCTGTCCAGCCAGGTTTGTGTGATGCTGTGACACAGACAGACAGACAGACAGACAGACAGACAGTTTTCTGTGCCTGCTTTCTGATCCTCCAGTGTATGAAACAAAGTTGTCATTGAAAGACCGAGTTCTGATCAAAGTACAGACAAAACAGTTTTTTTTTTTTTGGTTGTTTAGCTTGGAGAGTGTCTTGCTTGGACACCTTGGGACTTGGGTTTGGAATTTGACTGTTTGCACACAGAAAGTTAAGTGTGCTCATAGTCATTCATAGCACATTGATATTTGTGCGAATTTTCTCTACTGATTATAAAAACATCTTGGCATCTGAGATGGCCTTGATTTTTCAATAGTCTCTACTGTAGATCTGCAGCTTTAAACACAAGCACTTGAACAACAGTAGAAGGAAACGGTGTCTCTGATTGTCATCCCGCGTAAGTGCATATGCTTTATTAACAAATTCCATTCAGCAAACATCCTCTTCAAAATTAAACCAGCAAAGGATAATCAGACAGAATTTCCAGAACATCAGACACACGTTAAAAAAACAAAAACAAAGGATGCACAGCGAAACCCAGACCCAGCAGGAACCCTGGATGGAACATTGGAGGACTGTTGTAATCTATTGGTAATAACGTTGCGATGACGTCCACCGTTTGGTCAATGTTGTATTTAAAAGTTTGAACGACTTTGATAAAATGATATTGAGATAACGTTGAATGAACAGGTCAAAGGTCAGAATGCACAATGATATAATGTTTCTTAAACAACACTAATTAAAAGTTAAACATGATGAACTTTATTAAAGTGTAAAGTTTGAAACTATATAAAGTTCTTTTTTGCAAATCTAGATAACATTGTGAGCCGAAGCACTTTGCACACTTTTTAGATACGTTATATATATATATATATATTTATATTTTGCACAATACAGTCCCATAATGCTGTTCTCTTCAGTGCACGCCATTTATTCCCCGTCTATTGTATAGTATTATGAATCCTTTCTCCATTATGCTCCTGGGCTTATTTTCCTATAATTGGAATACACAGCAGTTAAGGCTTGCAGAATAGAGAGCCAGTGCAAATGCTTTATATATTTAAACAGATACACACACACACAGACACACACACACACACACACACTGCCATAAGATTACAGAAATTGATTAAAAAGCACGAGTTGCCCTCCAGTGCCATTTGCCAGGTGGGACGGATGTTCATGTCAAGCCCTTGATGTGATATCGTGTTTCTCAAGGTGAAGCGAAGCTTCTTCTCGGCTGCCAGGCATGTAGCTGAGTCAGGCAGCGGGTGATGTTTACACACCATGTCGGATCATAAGCTCGGATAATGAGGGATTGCGGTTAGGCTTTAAATTTCTGGATTAGCCCAGAAGGAGACATGAACCGGTATGTAAGCATAGACAAATCTCTTACCCATGTTCCCATGACGGATATACCGCAAGTCAGCAGTATTTTACTCATCATTTTGATGTTGAACTGTTTTGAACTGATATATCTGATATAAACATCCTGACCGAATATGTTGAGTGAATCATGCAGAGGATGTGATGCAAATGGACGAGCGATCGCAGGGTGTGATCAGTGCGGCGTCGCTAATACAGGCCTTGTTCTGAACTTAATTTCTTTCTTTCTCCATATGCGGTACTGTGCAAACATTTTGAGCCACCCCTCATTTCTTCATATTTCACTTTCCTGTATTTCGAATGTACTCTTGAGTTAAAATGCTTCCTGAAGGACTTTTCTGGCTCTTATTTTCAGGAATGTTTTTGTTTCATATGAAAAGCATAAAAATATGTAACTTGAGGCATGAACCAGTGAGAAACAGGTGCATGCGATGATCAGGTGATCAGTACACTGGTGATGCTGAATGCTGAGCGCTTGGAAGAGACGAGAGGGGAAATGAGGTTGCTGCTGAGGTGGTTACATAAAGATGTTGTCAGATAAATGGTGTATTATATCCTTACGCACTTTGCAGCCTGTCGCGGTAAAACGCTTGTTCCGATCTCTGTAATTTAATCAACATCGTTTTATTTAGTTGAATATGAAGAAATGAGTGCACTTCTGAAGAAGTAAGTATGAGCATATCGGATCTTCGCGTGGGAAGCAAATAAGGATGAGAACTTTACACGACATGATATGTGTCTGAATCCAGAATTTTAAAGAGTCTGAGTACTCAAAAGCCACTGGCTGTAATTAACTGCAATAGCTGTGAGCTTAGCAAACCCATTAAAGCTTGTTAGTATAGCGGTGCTGCCGGGAGCAGAGCCAACGCAGACGCGATCTGTGCAACCCATGGCGTCTTTCTGCTCAAAAAGCTGACGAGTCCACACGAACCGGAATTGTGTTTTGTTCAGGAAGGAATTAAATCAGAAGTAGCTTTAATCATATATATTGGAACGGAGGTACAGTGTATACTGTATATATACACATTATGGACCTTTTAAACCTAGACATTAAAAGTTATACTCACTATAAAGCTGAGCTCTGCTTCATCATTAGTGGCTATAAAAACAAACATCTCCTCCACATGCCGCGATAGATTCAACATTATACAGTATCACAGCGTGTTTTTTTTTTCTTTTTCCAAACCTATTGTTTCTCTGTAATGAGTGAAAACACCAGCCAATTACAGCACATCAGGTAGGTCTAATACTGCTTGTTTTCTGCCTATTTCTGGATAGAAAATCATCTTTGTTGCAATAACAAGTGCATCCGCTGTGGATTCGCTGCTGCAGCAGATTACAGACTAGTCTTCAGCTTCTTCCTATCAAACTCCATTTGAGACGGTTTGGAAGATTCAGCACTTCAGTACATGAATTCGATCACTGATTACGCCGGACAGGAGACCACCTGAGTGGGAAATCATTCAAATCGACTAAGAGTTTGGGTTGATGGAGAAGTTCTGCCACAGTATGTTGGGTGTAAAAATATCACGACGGAAAATGATCATCATTCGTTCTTTCACTCTGTTATATCACATCCTGTCCGTTAGTTGTGCTATAGAGTGACGGAAATTGGAAATCTAATAATACGTGTGTAAAGGTTACATAAAAATCATTTTAGGTTTACGATGGAAATAAATCGATTGCCATCATTTTGCACAAATAAAAATCATGGGGAAAACTTTATTAAACACCCAGATATACAGAGTCCTAACCAGGAGCAGCTGGTGCAAAGATTTTTTGGTGGGGCTCAAACTAAATGAAAATTAAACTTTTAATACTCGCCTGTAAATATTCATTTATCAGGTAATTGCGCATCATTACTACTAGTAGCATAAAATAAAGGCCTGACTCACATCGCATCCAGTCAGCCAGCTGCGCTTGCCGTAAGAAGTGCTGGAAAAGTCTCGTTGAGGACGGTCCAATCACATGAGCCCAAATATTTTAAAACAATATTGATTCGCTAAGAACAAAAGTGGGAGGGTTCGGGGCGCACAGAGCTGCGTCCGAAGGATGAATTGAAATAATCCAATCAGAGCGCAGCATCAGGTCACATGCTTTTCAAAAATTTACGTGCCTACATAGACACTCGTTTGTCCGGCGCCCCGCGTTCACGAACACAAATGAACGTAACACAGTTCAGATTTTTTTTATTGCAAGTAAATTATATTAAGAAATACAGCGGAATATTGTGACTAAATGACTTTATATCATTATTAAAATAAATCATTATTTATTAAAATAAATCATTATCATTATTTATATCATTATTAAAATAAATCATTATTATTATTACGTATTGACCGGCCGCCACTGGTCCTAACCTATACATCCCAGTTCAATTAAGAGCAGTGTTCAAGTCAAACCTTTTTACTTTTAATTCCGCAGAATAACAGGACACAGTCTTACGTCTTTATTTCTCTATATAATCCCCTGCTACACTAATGCGGTTATCCCAGTGCTTGGATAACTAACATCAAGGTAGAACATTTTCTCAGTAGGCCAGAGCCATGATCAGACTGCCTGCTTCACGTCTGAAACACTGGCCTCCCAGGAACTCCTTTATTGAGCCAAACATTAAGGACTGTACTGGAGGGATGTAGCAATGACTCCAAGCCGAGTTTCTGTAATGATCAAGCTGTGTTTTAGATGTTAGATGTTTTACTGCTGCTTAGAGTCTCTTCACCGTACTGCGCTCGAAGTCTTCTGGTTTTACACCTTCATTCACGAGCAATTTCATCACAAGTCCCGGTGTGACCCGAATGCTGCTTGCATTTTGTCACTACACTTATCGCAATAACGTTGAGGAGCCGTCCCTGGACGAGTTCACAACACACACACTCAGACTAATGATAAGGAAGGTAAGCGATGAGTTTCAGGCTGACTTGAAACAACACTTCCAGAGAGAACAACAAGCAGTGACGATCACTACAATCGTCTGGCAGAATAACAGAAAAGAAAAGTCCAGAGATTTATTTTGTGATGTTTGTTCTGGTACAAGTGTGCAGATGGATTGTATCCATGCTTTATAGAGAGTTTACTGTCTCAGCTGTACTGGAGCAGCGATCATACTCTCTTTATTGCACCTAAACATCATGTGTGTGTGGAAACACTCAAGCATCAACACAGGAGGCGACATTTGTAGCATTTAGTGAATTAGTCGCCTGCTGTTACTTGAACGCGTGCCAGTCTTGTTTGTAATTAGTTTCGACGTCTCTGTCAATTAGACCAAATTATTCGTTTGCATAAATGACAGTTCAGTAAGTCTCTGCTAATTTATTGATTTCATTTTCTCTGCAAGATGCATTTGGTAAAGAATTCCAAGTATTTATTTTTTTTATGTAAATTCGGGCATTTTTGTAAGGTACTGCATATAAAGTATGTGTGATGAGGAACATTTATGTTTTTATGTACGGAGGAAAGAGCTGGAAAGCACTTGCAGGGGCGTTAGTAAATCCAAAACACACATTTCCTAAACGCTTTTATAAAAGTATTTGAGGTAATTAAATGGTAAATGAAGTTTTTTTTTTTTCCATCAGAGGGAAGAGGTTTAGGTTCTGTTTAACCAACTTAATCACAGAAATGCTTTTTTTGCCTGATGCATTTTCCTTTTCCACATTTTCACATTCTTGTTACACCAATAAATTTGATGAGTATAAACACAAAGCAAACCGCCAGTAATGTTTTATGCATGTGTTTTTTATGAAAACATAAGGTTCAAAATAGATAGCAATTTTCTCGGCCAATTCTGATTGTGTGTATTTTTAAAAATGCAAAAATGAGTGGTTTGGAATGCGAGCATGCTTCCCGAACTAATTATGCTCGTAATCCAAGGTTCCACTGTACAGGCAAAATATGCAGAAATGCGGTCCAGCTGAAGACTTTTTGCGCTGTACCGTTGTACACGAGGCTCATCCGGTCATTGGCGCATCTTTAATATAAATACAGATATGAATAGGAGGTGTGTTTTTTTTTTTCATAACCCTTAAGAAAAAGCGTGTTGTTTAGGCTAGAGGTCAGCATAGAGAATTAAATTCCGCAGGAAGCAACAACAGGTTTGTTCGTGTGTGAGGATTTTATTTTTCATGAGAACATGATATGCTGGCGAGGATGGAATTAGATTCTGTTGAATGTGTCCGTGATTCCAGATACAATCATCGATCACCCCAAGCCTGCAACGCAAGTGTGAGCGGTCAGATATGAAGCTCACAGGACGAAGAAAGATTACATGCAGCGCCCCGGTGATGCACTTACAGCATCCTTAGTAAGCACCTGCTCAGAGCCTCGGTGGTTTAAATCATGCTCTGGGAAAATTGTTAAATGAATTCATGGACAATCCTGACAGTGCCGGCATTTTCACATAAATAATCGCCCGGTTTGTTTGGACAGCACGGAAATTTCAGCAGATTAAAGTCAATGCGTTTGCGTTGTAGCACAGTTTGGTCATCACACAACACATTTGCTAGTCCCTAAAGTAGAGAAGGCGTGGGATGTGTGCCCATTAGCACAGAAGAGCCATACACTCTCGACGTTCCCTGCCTTGTTAGGGTGTGTGTAACACAACATGCAGCAGCTCACTAATACCCACACAGTTGTTTGTCCTTGTTGTCTTACTCAGCATTCATTAGTGGAAGCACTAACTGAGCCCCTGACTGCAGAATAAGGAATGAATTACAACACACCAGTGGGGAAGCTCATAATCTGAAAATGATAAATTACAGGTGTGTATGTGAGGGTGTGTGTGTGTGTGTGGGGGGGAGGTGTTTTCAGCTACTGGACTGTGATCCGTAAAGTTTTGAGACTCTCACGTGTCTGGGCGTTTTTATTGTTTGGATGCTGTCGAATGCTTTTTTTTTTTTCTTTTTTTTTTATCTTCTCCTATCGTGGTGTGTGTTGTGTGAAGCGTACTTGATTTAACCTTAAAATGGAGAACAAGGAATCATCAATCTGCAGAGCAGCCTGGCCCGACTTTTTGTTGAGAGAGAATAGGTAAAAAGAGAAAGTCACCTAGCCCTATCTCTCTCTCACACACACATACAAACACATACACACACACAGATACGTAAACACATAGATAGAAGCTGCAGAGACACCTGACAGCTTATCGGCATGCCTGAACAATCCGCCTTTACTCCAGGGAGATGTACTGAATCAAAACAACATTGGGCCTGTCACAGTGCTGCTGGAACCAGGAGACCTCAAAAGTCATGGCCAGATTATTGTGACGTTAGTAACTAGAGCACATATACCCCTCTCCCACGCTGTAGAACACATATACCCCTTTCCCAAGTACTAGAACACACATACATCAAATTCTTAAAGTCACGCAGAAAGAAGAAAATTACAGTAAGTAGAGACTCTGTCAGAGAGGAGTGATTCCTTTAGTGTGTGTGTGTGTGTGTGTGTGTGTGTGTGTGTGTGTGTGTGTGTGTGTGTGTGTAAAAGTCATCCCACACAGTAGCCCTCTTTCTCCTGCTTCTAACTCTCGACTAATATCAGTTATGATTCAATTCAATTCAATTTTATTTGTATAGCACTTTTAACAGTTGACATTGTCGCAAAGCAGCTTTACACAATCAAAAGAATTATTGAAGTTTGTATGGAATGTGTATGAATCAAAATGATATGATTCTTTTCAAAAGGTAAAGAGCAGGTTAATTTGTTTGATCTTTACTTTATATTTTGTATTATTTATTTTATATGAATATTTTTGGGCTGTGGAATGAAGCTGCAAAATTTCTTTTATTTCTTATGAGGAAATTCGCTTTGATATACAAGTGATTTGATATACAAGCACGCTTCGGGGACGGATTATCCTCGCAATCCAAGGCTTAATTGTATTTTTTTATTTATAAATTTTTTTTTTTTTTTGTAATCATTAAGGATGTTGTATAGGGATGGGAATCGCCAGAGGCCAGCGGGCACAATAGTATCATGATGCCTAGATGCCAGTTTGATTTGTATTGTGCTTCTGTTGGTATCGTGATAATATAAAACAATCTCAGGTTGCTGTGCTGTGTGAATAATTTAGAATGCACCACCAGCAGGATTATAGAGGAACAGCAACATTTTGCCAACTCAAATGCAAACATATATACATACTGTATAAATACACAAATAGCTAATAATAATAGAAAATATTTTGAAGTCAACGTGGCGATGTATTGCTACACAAAAAGTCATGATACATCATTGAATGGATTTTTTTCCCCCACAACTCTAGTGGTTACTAGTTGATGTAATGATCCAATAACTGATTTGAGAGCACAGTGTCCGCTACAATAGCTCATGATTTGTTTTTGATTCACATGGCAACCATGCAATATTTCATAGTACGCCTATGTACAAGCCTCCAATTGATACTGACCAATATTAATTTGCATTGTTGCACTTCTACGAAATGTAAGAAAGTAGCATGCTAATATTAGCTACTGTTAGCATGCTTAGGCTTACGGATAACTAATATTACCCAAGCAAGCATAGCACATTTCTCACAAGGCAAGAACCCTGTAAGCATGTCACCTTTTATGGCATATTATACATTTTATATAGCAAGTTTTTCCTCATTTCTATGAAGGGTGCCAGTAATTTCAGAGGATCCTGTAATTTGAGCACTAAATATATTTTCTGGATTCATTATACTAGTAGTTTGAGTTGCAGCAACTCAGAACATCCCAACTTGGTAGAAAGAGTGCATAAAGTATGTCTCAATGTGGCCACCTCATCAGAGCACCTCTGGCTGTGTTCCCTACAGAGCCTGGCATTTAGTAGGCTTTATCAGCTGTTATACCCTCAGGGCGAAGGCCATCAGCTTCTCTTACTGCATTATTTGCATAAATCGAACGGCGAATTCACATCTTGCTCCTAAATGCCACAACACACAATCCATCCATCACGCATAGCCAGTTTTATGAACTTTTCTCTCTCTCTCTCTCTCTCTCTCTCTCTCTCTCTGTAGCTATTTCCTGCAGGGAGAAATTTCCACTTTGTTTTTAACACCTGTTGTACAAGACTTTTATACACTGCCCGACCACCTGGGCTTTACTAAGCATCTCAAAGCTTCCCATTGGATAATTACTGCAGTGATTAATATGTTTCAACAGCAGCAAGTTATTTAACTCTGATTGATGCAGTGATCAGGTTCATGCACAACATGAGGAGAACTTAAGGAAATTGAACTTAAAAGCTGTGTAGCTGTTATCACTGGGGCTTATTGGGAAAAATGGACTGTGGAGTATTGATAAAAGGTCATGTGGTCTCATGAGTACAGATTTACCTGTTTCAAAGTGATGACCGCATCAGAGTAAGAAGAGAGGCGGATGAAGTGATGCACCAATCAAGCCTAGTGCCTACCGTGTATTGCTATATATATATATATATTATAAAAACAATTTTTCCCCATCTCTACCCACAATGCACAGCATCATGCAGATCCAAATCAGAAACTTTAATTAATGATAAAATCAAGCATTCGATCTCTTTTGTCTCTTTTAATCTTGTGAAGCTGCTTTGCAGACTGCAAATATCATCCACATCTCTAATCTTATTCTTCTGTATAACAGACACACAAACTACTTCAGTGCAGATACTCTATATATACGGCATGGCACAGAGCATGAGACACCCTGTTGGATTTGGACCCTGCTCACCCCTGCATCCCGAGTGCATGGATCAAGGGCTTGTGTTCATGAAGTGCTCATGAGGGGAAGGGTGTGAAACACAGCTTGAACCAGAAAGTGGCCAGTGAACACTCGGATATTTGCTGTAATGTAGTCATTTACGAGAGATTATTTTTATGGCTGAGTGTGGTTTAATTAGTTCAGGTCAAATCCCCTCCTCTGTAGTTAGTCATGGTGGGTGCATTCCCGAAAGCGGTTCTTCAGCGTGGCTTATTAACCTTCCGTCTCTCTCTCCCTCTCCCTCGCCATCTCACTGATCAAACACACATAAACGCATGCACATGCTTCAGCCTCTGTATGCACCACTGGCATCTTATATCTTTAAACACACCCTGATAAGAGACGCCAGAAATAGACCCATCTGAGGCTTTTTCCCCTCCCTACATCCTCTGTTAAAGATTGCTGAAGAGGATTGAGTTGTAAATGTGCAGATAGAAATCAAGGAGCAGTTTGTATTTTTTTACCATGACATGAATTGGAGTTGTAATAAAAATACTGACAGGTTTTTACGCCCCCGCCGTTCTCCTGAGCCAGATGGCGATCATTTTACTAGAACAAGGTTGTTTCGCTGTTGTGTCACTTTGTAAATGCAGACGACATACCCTTGCTACTGTTTAGACCGCACTGCAATTCGGTTGTTGTTGTGATTGTTCAGAATACGTTGATTCATTTTCTACAAAGAATAACTCTTGAAATAGCGTCGACTAATTCAAGTCAAAGTTTTATATTAATTGGCTAATGGGGCGTCCAAGTCGAACCAGGACTTCCTGCGAATTTACAAATGCAATTTAAGGCTTAAGGAGGCGATACATCAATCCTGTCCAGAGGCGGCAAAGACTTCTCTGGGCTCTTTCCTGAGATGGACAGCAGCACACTGGAAACATGTTGTTGGTCCGACGAGCCAACATTTCAAGTACTGTAGGTCCTGGAAACAACAGCCGTCATGTTGTCTGGGTCAAAGAGGAAAAAGACGGTCCAAGCTGTTATCAGCGTCAGGCCCAAAAGCCAGCATTAGTCATGGTCCGGGGGTGTGCCAGTGCACCATTAATACAGAAAAATATATGTTCTGTTCGGAGCAGCATACGCTGCCGTCCAAACACCATCTTTTTCAGAGCCATCCCTGTATTTTCCAGCAGGACAACGCCAAACCGCGTTCTGCTCAGATTACACATGCAGGGCTGCTAAACACAGAGCACGGGTGCTAGACCGGCCTGCCTGCTCCAATTCAGAATGTGTGGTGCAAGACCCTGTACAGTTGTGCAGCCGAAGACCTGCTTATGGTACGCGTGGAGGAAACTGATGCTACCTAAACTTGACCAGCTGGTGACTTCAGTTCCCAAATGCTCCAAAGTGTTAATTACAGAAATGGTGCACATTTGTACCCAGGCAACTGGATCAACTTTTTATTTTTATTTGTATTTTTTTGAGGATGTTGCAGTTAAATTTTATACAGTACAGACCAAAAGTTTGGACACACCTTCTCATTCCAAGAGTTTTCTTTATTGTGTTCTTTAGCCCAAACGCGCCTCTTCTGCTTGTTGCCTGTCCTTAGCAGTGGTTTCCTAGCAGATGTTCTACCATGAAGGCCTGATTCACACAGTCTCCTCTTAACAGTTGTTCTAGAGACGTGTCTGCTGCTAGAACTCTGTGTGGCATTGACCTGCTCTCTGATCTGAGCTGCTGTTAACCTGCGATTTCTGAGGCTGGTGACTCGGATGAACTTATCCTCCGCAGCAGAGGCGACTCTTGGTCTTCCTTTCC